>JADRCH010000207.1:1449725-1467713 GCA_019843965.1 Rhynchomys soricoides | reverse complement strand
TCCTCCTCCTCCATCCTTGTCCTCCCCTCTGTGCTCCACTTCCCCTTCCACACCCTTCCCCTCCCTCTAGTCCTCCTCCGTGGACCGTGGACTGAAACCACCAGCCTAAATATATTCTACTTTTAAGTTACTTATGTGAGGTATTTTATTACAATTATGGAAAGTAGACCAACACATTAGGCAATAGGGAATCTTCAGCTCCATCATTTTCAGCTCAGTCACTGATGACATGTGAGGCTGCATCTGACTTCATATTTTTAAAATGTCAATTTCCTCATCTGGATTGGGCAGTGGCTTTCTTGTAATCCCCGCACTAGAGAAGAAGAGACAGGGAGATGAAAAGTTTAAGGTCAGCCTTGGCTACGTAGTGAGTTGGACGCTAGCCTGAGTTATATGAAACCTTATCTCAAACAAAGCAAAGCAAACCACATTTGGTCTGAGAAATGTCGCTCAGTAGAGCACTTGCCTATCGTGTTTCAGCCCAGCACTGCAAACTGACAACCAAAACCACTCAGGAACCAGACATGATGGTACGTGCTTGCAATCCCAGCTCCAGGGAGGTGGAGGCAGGAGACTAAGAGTTCCATTTAGCCTGGGCTAAATGAGACCCTGTCTCAGAAGTGTTGGCAGCAGCAACAGTTAGCCATGAGTTTCCCCCACTGCCCTTTTGTTTCTAGCTTATGTCTAATTCCTTCTCGTCTAGAGACAGAAGGCTCCACTTTCTTCATCCCTCTGACATGTGGAGCCCCAACAGAGCTCACAAAAGGGGACACAAGTCTAGGGGCAGACAAGATTCCTTTCCTACAAATGTGCTTTCATACATATTGTGAACTTCAGATCACTGTGTATGTCTGCAGACCTCCCTGAGACTTGCACTGACACAGATCAAAGCCACACACAGGTGCAAAGCTCCAAAGCACCAAAGGTGCTGAAGCCTTTCTCTCCAAAGTCTTGTTTGCTCTAACTGTGCAGATAGATAGATAGATAGATAGATAGATAGATAGATAGATAGGAAGGAGACCTCATGGGTAACCTAGCAAATGTACAAACTGTTTCATAATTAAAGAGATTTCTATTCCCTAGAACCTGGTATGTGTGGTGAAGACTTTGTGTTTTAATGGAATGTGTGGTCAGAGAGCCAGAACCCTACTCAGCGTCAGCACCAGAAATGATGCTCAGGAGTGTCCAGTCATTACCTTGGAAGCCCAAACATGGCTGCTGTCAAGTTCACCCTTTCATTTGCAACCTAACCTCACTCCTTTTAGCTTTTATCTGTTTGTTTGCTTGCTTATTTGTTTGTTTGGAACATTCTCCTATCCACCAGGCTGTTTTCAAAATCACTAGAGTGCCGGAAATCCCTGGAAGCCATGTGACAGAAGGAGACAACTGACCTTACATGTGCATTGTATGTCTGTGTACACACACACACACACACACACACACACACACACACACGATAAATGAAAGAGAAAGAGGGGAAAGAAGGAGGAGAGAAGAGAGGGAGGGAGGTAGGAGGGAGGAGAAAGGAAGGAAGAAGGGAAGAATGAGGAAGAAGGAAGAAGGGAAGAAAAAGGAAGGGAGGGAGGGAGGAAAGAGGAAAAGAGGAAGGAGGGAGGGAAGAAGAGAGGGGGGAAGAAAGGAAGGAGGGAGGAACAGAGGGAGGGAGGGAGAGAGGTAGGCAGACTTGAGAAATTCTGATTAGCAGTTAGGCTTGAACCAAGTATGGTGGAACAAACCTGTAATCCCAGCAATTTGAAGACCGAGGCAGGAGAATCTTGAGGTTACAAAAGCCTGGGCTACAGAGTGAGACACTGTCTCATAAAAACAGCTTTCTCTCTCTCTCTCTCTCTCTCTCTCTCTCTCTCTCTCTCTCTCTCATGCTTGGCTTCTTCCTCTGTCAGTCTTTTCTTCCACTGCACTTGGCTTTTGAGAACACTTTTCTGTTTGCACCCCACCTCTGAAGTCACCCTTAGGAAGTAACTTCATGCAGTAGAGGAGAGGGGGGATGTGCTGTCACCAGGAACAGCTATGACATTTTTCTGACAGTCTATGCTTTAAGAACAATTATTTGGTGCCAGGAATGAAGTTCAGTCAGTACAATTCCTGTTTGCCAGGCAGGAAACCCTGGATCCCATCCCCAGTACCAGATAAAGGAGCCACAGTAGTGGACTCTCATAATCCCAGTATCCAGGAGGGGAAGGCAGGAGGATCAGAAACTCAAGGCCAATCACAGTCACAGGTTCAAGGCCAGCCTGGGTCACCATCTGGAAAGAGACAGATGGTTTATTACAGGTTATCAGCTTTTCGTCAGAGCTCTGATTCTGGGAGTTAAGAAATGAGACTCCGGGCATGCTGTTCTTAGTCTCCTCTCCCAAAGCTGCCTAGCATTTTAGCTTCTTTTTCCAGTCATTTCCCTCTCATTCTGAAAAGACACTTGGCCAAGCTCCTCTATTATAACTAATTCTGCATACACACACACACACACACACACACACACACACAGTGTTCCATGCTACGTTAGCAAGGAGAAAACATTCTGATCACCACATCCTTGAAGCAACCATATGGTGACCACTGTCTCCCTGAACTAATGTCTGTGTTCTGCACCACCTTTCTTGCTTCCATCCATGGCCTCTGTCTTTAGTCAGTGAACCTGGACACGGCCTTCTGATGTCCTGACAGTGCCTCTTCTGCATTAATACTTCCATCTTCTGTGGTGCTATATCATCCTCACCTGGGATTTGTCTCTTCTGCTGTTTCCTGATCTCACAGAAGAACCGAGATATGCAGCTGGATGACTCTATTAGTCTGCGGCCTGCACCAAACCCAAGATGATCGAGGAAGATAAGGATAAATGAAATCCTCGAAGCTGAAAAGTGGCCTTGCACCCCTGCTGACCTGCTAGCTGAGGGTTTTGTTTAGTTCCCAGCTGAGGTCTTTCTCAACCATCGAACCTAAAATTAACACTTCAAATTGAACTTGAATCATACAATGTTTAGACACAGCAGTGATTTTTAGATGGATATTAGTTGGGAAACTGAGGCTCAGAGTAGGGAAATGGCTTACCCAAAGGAACAGCCTGTGTGTGTGTGTGTGTGTGTGTGTGTGTGTGTGTCTCCCAGGACTAGCATGAAAAGATGATGTTCATGTTGTATCTGATGGGGCAGGGCCTACCTAGCATGAAAGGCAAGCTCAAGTCCTTCTGATCTAGTGGAAACTTCATCTCTAATGGGGGTGCATCACAGTTAATTATTTTTGTGTTTCTATGACAAAACAGTATGGCCAAAATCAATAAGGGGGGGGAGGTGGGAGGGGGTGGTGTTATTTTGGTTGATGGTCCATTGTGGTAAGAAGACATGGCAGCAAATGGCAGGCATGTCATGTCAGCAGGGGCAAGAAACCCAGAGAGAGCTTTCATCTTCAGATTGCAAGCACAAAGCAGAGAATTAAAAGTGGCCTCTGGGTTGTAAAATCTTGAAGCCTATCTCCAGTGACATATTTTTCCTAACAAGACTGCAGCTTCCAAACCTTCCAAACAATGCCACCAACTGGGGTGGGGGTCAAGTGTTCAAATACCAAAAGCCATGGGGGAAGTTTCTCATTCAGACCACCATAAATAGTAAAGCCAAGTATAGTGGCAAAGGCCTGCCTGAAATCCTGTAATCCCAGGTCTTGATGAGTAGAGGCAGAAATGCCAGGAGTTCAACTGAATGCCAGATTCAGTTCCATAGCAAGTTTGAGGCTAGCTCAGCCTGTATGAGACCTTGTCTCAGGAAGGACAAAGGGTGGGGGAAGGGAGTCAACAAAAAGCAGATGGGCTTAAGGAAGCCTAAGACCTAAGAAACCAGTCTTATGAGCACAGCTGGGAAAACACTATTCACAGGGGAATGGATGAATAAGATTCCTCCCTTCTGCCAGGCAGTGGTGGCACTTGCCTTTAGTCCCAGCAGTTGGGAGGCAGAGGCAGGTAGATTTCTGAGTTCGAGGCCAGTCTGGTCTACAGAGTGAGTTCCAGGACAGCCAGGGCTACACAGAGAAACCCTGTCTCGAAAAACCAAAAACAAAACAAAAAAAGATTCTTCCCTTCCTTTTAATATAGAATCTCCTTGTCTTAGTTAGGGTTTTCCTGTTGTGAACAGATACCATGACCAAGGCAACTTTTATAAGGATGACATTTAATTGTGGCTGGCTTACAGGTTCAGAGGTTCAGTCCATTTTCATCAAGGCAGGAACATGGCAGCATCCAGGCAGGCATGGTGCAGGAGGAGTTGAGAGTTCATCTTTATCTGAAGGCTGCTAGCAGAATACTGACTTTCAGGAAGCTAGGATGAGGGTCTCAAAGCCCACACCCTCAGTGACATGCCTACTCCCCAAAAGACCACACCTACTCGAACAGGGCCATACCTTCTAATAGTGCCACTCCCTGGGCCTAGCATATACAAACCATCACACTCATTTTTGCAACAGGATACTGTTTTGATTTTATAAGATAGGGTTTCCCTATGTATTCCAGACTAGTGTCCAACTCACTATTTAGCCCAGGCTGGCCTCACGCATGACATGCTAGTGTTTTCAATTATTGAGCTCTGGAGTTACATATCCAGCCAAAGATATACTTTTCTTTCTTTTTCTTTCCTTGAGACAGAATGTTGTGTAGCCTAGGTTGGCCTCAAGCTTGCTGTGTAGTCAAGGCCAGCCTTAAACTCCTGAGCCTCCTGGCTCTATCTCCTAAGTGCTAGGAATAGAGGCACACGGTTGTCACCCCTTGTTTACTTTTCTAAGGAGCATCTCATGGGGGTGGGGTCTCTAAGAAGTAAAGATAACTATGAAGATAAAATGCAAGTCCTGTAATCGGGTCCTGGCAGTCAGAGACAATGGGATGGCACTGTTTCTTAATATGCTATCTAGAAACTAGACTCGAATAGGAGATGTGAACATGCCCAGAAGCAGAGTAAAGGGGGTGCTCTCCCAAGACAACCAGATGCCCTAGTTAAAAGTAGCACATACAAGGAGCCTGCAGCATTGTCACCTGAATATCTAACTAACACATAATATGTATTCCTACCACAGAGTCGTTGCCTGAAAGTGTATAGGTAGAAAAAGAGGGGCTGGTGGTCCAGGCTGGGAAAGGAACCACCGTGCCTACTCTGTATAACTTCCCACAGATCGCAGAATTCATGGCCATGGGAAACAAGGCTTTCCTTTACTTTCCTATGCTCAGCAAAGACAATGGGTCCTCTTGTTAATGAGGGAAAAATCCTATGAAAAGAACCATCGGGGAGCTCCACCACACAATGAATGTTATTCACATGCTTTCAAGTCAGCACACGTGGATGGATGCCTACATCATGCCTGGTACTGTGCGAAGCACTTGGCCACACAACGACTAAGGCACAGCTCTGCCACCAAGGAAGGCACAAGTGAGCAGCAGGGAAGACAGATGCTCACACAGCAGACCCTAAGGAAATGAGATAAGGGCTGCACAAAAGAAAGAAAATGAACAAAAATCTGCTCCTAACTGTGATGCAGTAACTTCAATTCATCCCTTTGCCAATTCATTCAGGAGACCTTTATTAAGGACTAAAGGAGTCAAGCTAAGACTGAGAGATGGGGAAGACTGTTGTTAGGCTGAGGATATGGCTCAGCTGTAGACCGCTTGTCTAGCATGGATAAGGAACTGGGTTCAATTCAGAGATTGTCAGGGGCCTGGGGAGGGTATCAAAGACAAAAAAGACAAGAGAGTACATAAAGATAAACAGGCAAATAACGTAAAAACAAAAAATTAGCCAGGCAATGGTGGCGCACGCCTTTAATCCCAGCACTTGGGAAGCAGAGGCAGGTGGATTTCTGAGTTCGAGGCCAGCCTGGTCTACAGAGTGAGTTCAGGACAGCCAGGGCTACACAGAGAAACCCTGTCTCAAAACAAAACAAAACAAAAAAAGTATAGCTGCAATTCCAGAAGTTTGTACACAAAACATTCCAAGAAGGAAGTTCTCCTCTCCCTATGCCTCCTTCTCCACCTCCTAAGACACTTATGAATCTGTAATCACCTTCTCTCTAAAAGTCATCCTTCATAGTTTGCAAACTTCAGCCTTTAAATTCATGAAACAAGCATCTGAAAGCTACTAGCTTCGAGTACCTTTAATGAATGTCAAGATCCCAGGGTCCTAGCTCCCCCCCCCCAAAGCTGAGCTCACCAAGGGTGGAGGAAGACTCCCCATTCCCAAAGGTATCTCAGTGTTTCCCAACCAGTGGGGGTGTGTGGGGAAGGTGGGGATTTAATTCCCTGGAGTAATCTTGATGTTTGCATACCAATGCATAACGATATTATCAATCCTTCATGCAAACTACCAGCAGGAATAGTTAGCAAACCCGCTGGGAATTTGCACCTGGCTGCTTGGTTGTTCTCTTCATCAAAGACTCAAGTGAGGAACCTATAACTACCCACAGCTTGAGAGATGCCACTGTGGCCTCCTCGGGTACTTACCCAATTGGAAGACCAAGAAGACCCATGAGTATGTTGCCACATCCCATGGGAAGGTGATTGCTCCTCTCATCTCTAGCCACCAAAGCACTTCACCAGTCAATTTACCTTGTTAGGAGGTGTGTGTGTGTGTGTGTGTGTGTGTGTATGGAGTACATATGCATTTCATAGCATGCTTATGAAGGTCAGAGGACAACCTATAAGGGTCAACTCTCTCTCCTTCTACCATGTGGGTCCTGAGGATCAAATTCAGGTCACTAGGCCTGGCAGCAGGTGTCCTTACCTATGGAATCATCTTTCCGGCTCACCAGTCAACATTAGAAGCTACATTTTGTAAATTATACCATCATAGGAAAGAGAAAATTGACCTGAAGAAAAGAAAAATGAAAAATTATTGTCATAGTTGGGGGTTTTACTGATGTGAACAGACACCATGACCAAGACAACTCTTATAAGGACAGCACTTAATTGGGGCTGGCTTACAGGTTCAGAGGTTCAGTCCATTATCATCAAGGTGGGAACATGGCAGCATCCAGGCAGGCATGGTGCAGGAGGAGCTGAGAGTTCTACATCTTCACCTGAAGGCTGCTAGCAGAATACTGGCTTCCAGGCAGCTAGGATGAGGGTCTTATAGCCCACACTCACAGTGACACACCTACTCCAACAGGGCCACATCTTCTAATAGTGCCACTCCCTGGGATGAGCATATGCAAACCATCACAGTTAACTTTTTTTTTTAAAAAAAAAAAAACAAGCTGGGCAGTGGTGGTGCACCCCTTTAATCCCAGCACTTGGGAGGCAGAGGCAGGTGGATTTCTGAGTTTGAGGCCAGCCTGGTCTACAGAGTGAGTTCCAGGACAGCCAAGGCTACACAGAGAAACCCTGTCTCAAAAAACTGAAAAGAAAAAAAAAAATTCTTTTAAGAACCCTATTCAAGGGCTGGGGAGATGGTCCAGGCATTAAAAGGTTTGCTGTGCAAGCAAGCATGAGGACCCAAGTTTGGAATCCCTAGCTTATAAAAAGCTAGGGACTATAAAACACCTGTAGTCCCAGTGCTGAAGAGGCTGAAGAGGCTGAAGAAGCTGAAAAGACTGAAGAGGCTGAAGAGGCTGAAGAGGAAGAGATAGGAGGCTCCTTGGAGCTTAGCTAGTTTCACCTAATCAATCAATCAACCAATCAGCTATAGGTTTAATGAGACACCCAGCCTCAAATTGCAAAGGAGCAATTCAGAAAGGTACCTGACACTGACCTCTGGTCTACCCACACACATGCATGCACACGTGCATCCTAGTTGTTGTGAAATGAGCACTTGTTAGATATCCCCAAATAACTGTCCACATTAAAACAATGAATATCCTATTTACCGCTGTTATAAGAACAATGTAAGATTTTTTCAGTCTTGATTAAAATGTTTTTAAAACACTGAAAATAACAATATATCTCTGAAAATAATGAGTTTCCTCCTGTTAGCTGTTGAATTGTTTACTCCCATAACTGAATAATAACAGCACATCAAAGCCAGTGGTGGTAATTAAATGATTTGTGAACATAGGTTAACAAATTAGTGCGTCATGATGTATAATTGTCTAATTAAGATAAAAATGCTAATTCTGCCTAAAAGACTGACAAGATAGCTAAATAAGGAGTATATATATATATATATATATATATATATATCACTCATTTTTCTGCTTATTACTATAGGGTTGCAAACACCTTCTAGACTTGATTAGTGTAAGTCAAATGCATAAGTTCAAGTATATCCAGTTAAGAAACAAACAACCATGTAAGTGTGGGTTAGTTATGTTCAGGATGAACTGGGAGATGTCTATCTGACCTCAAATAATAAATTGTTGGGCCTCTGAGATGGCTCAGTGGGTACAGGCACTTGCTGTCAAGCCTGAAGATCTGAGTTCAATTCCCTTTGACCCATATGATTCCAGCAAGTTGTCTTCTGATCCCTCAACATGTACATCAAGGCACATGTGCCCACACACATGTGCATAGCCACAAGTACACAATAAAGAAACAAGTGCAATTTTAAATAGTTTAAACAATAACTGCTTATAATTTTTTCATGGTACCTACTAAATCCAGGTCCATGAGAAACTTGAAGACTTTTAAATTTCACATTTGATATGTAGAAACTAGATTTAAATATATAACTACAGGGGTTAGAGAGATGGCTCAATATTTAAGAGCACTTGTTGCTCTTGCAAAGGATCCAAGTTCAATTCCCAGCACCTACTTAGGGTGGCTCATAACTACCTGTAACTCCAGTTCCAAAACATCCAATAGCCTGGCCTTTACAGGCACTACACTTATGCACAAATACCTCACACTCACACACATACACAAAATTTTTAAAATAACAAGAGTACATCTTTTTTAAACCTAAGACAAGATTTCTGAGTAGAGCAACACAGTCCTATAATCCTAGTTAATCATCAGCCTGAAGCAGGGGAATTCCCAGTTCAAGGCCTGCCTGGTCCACAGAAAGAGTTCAAGGCTAGCCTGGACAACTTGCTGAGACCTTATATCAAAATAAGAAGGAGAAAAAGCTGAGGCTGCAGTTCAGTAGTAGACCACCCATCTAATACAAAAACATGGGTTCAATTCCAGTGCCCACTTCCTCCAAAAAACCCAAACCCTCAGGAAATATGAAGTATTTATCTGTAACTAATTGGCTTATTTCATGCATATTTATTAAGCTCTTACTGTATGCCACATAAAGCAATAAAGTGGTACATTTTTCAAAGGACATGAATATCTCCAAATCTACTTATTTAGTTCTGCGCTCTCTCGCTCTCTCTCTCTCTCTCTCTCTCTCTCTCTCTCTTTCTCATACAAACATACATGCTCTTAGATCTTCTCTCTTCCCTCTTCAGGGTCTCACATAGCCCAGGCTCACTGTGTAGTCAACCCCAGCCTTCACCTCCCCAGTGAAGGAGTAAGGTGTGCATAACCCCACAACTGTTTTACAAAGTGCTAGACATTGAGCCCATGGTTTCGTGCACGTTAGCTAAACGAGAACTCTAGCAACCAAGCTATATTCCTCCCCCTAAGCCCCTAGAACCCATAGGGGGGTCTTTCTCGGTAGCTCTGGTTGTCCTGGAACTTGCTATGTAGACCAGGCAGAGATCCCCCTGCCTGTGCCTCCCCAGCACTGAGATTAAAGGTGCACACCACCGTGCCCAGCCCCTAGTTCTCCTCTTAAAAAGTTTTCTCCTTAATCATAGAAATAAGGACACAAATGGCTTTAAATGTAAGGTAGTGTCAAGAAAGGGGCAGATACAGCAGGCCTGTAATCGTAGTACTTGGGAGTCGGAGGCAGAAGACATCAGGATTTTTGAGGCCAGCCTGAGCTAATCAATGCAACTCTGTGTCAAAAGACAGAGATAGAGGCAGTGAAGTTCTGACTGGAAATCAGGGTACAATGTGGCTACAGTATGAAGAGTTTGATCTTGATTGGCAGGTAGAGATAGGGTCAAGCAGAGGGAAGAGCATGCATAGGGGCGCATGCTGGTTAATGTTTATTTTCACCATCAGTTGCAACATTTAACTTGAATTAGATCTTAGAAATGAGCAATTCTGTGCTTCTCTCCATTGGCAATGGAAGCTGTTAAGCAGCTTAAAAACTGTTATCTCAACAGTCAGAGGACTGGGGATGTAGCTCAGTTGATAAAAGGTGCTTGCCCAGTGGACTGGTTGGTTAGTAAACTTGACACAGCCTAGGATCATACTGGGAGAGGGACCCTCAGATGAGAGAACGCCTCCATCAGACTGGCCTGTAAGCAAGCCTATGGGGGCATTTTCTTCACTGATAGTTGATGATTTACGTGGAAGGGCCCAGTCTACTTTGAATGTTGCCACCTCTCCTTAGATGGTTCTGGGTTCTATAAGACAACAGGCTGAACAAGCCAGTAAGCCAGATCCCTCCATTGTTCCTGCTTCAGTTTCTGCTTCTAGGTTCTCATCTTTAGTTTCTGATTTGACCTCCTGAAGTAGACCAGTTCCTGAAGTGGAACATGTAAGCCAAAGAGCCCCTTTCCTCCCCCAAGCTGCTTTTGGTCATGATCAGTATCACAGGAATAGAAGTAAAGTAGGACATTCAGGAAGTTCCCACATTCAGTCCTCAACATATATGGGCATGGGCCCATATACCTGTAATATCAGCCTTCAGAAGGTAGAGGCAGGAGGACCCAAAGTTCAAGGTCATCAGCTTGCACTACAAGAGACCCTGTCTCAATAAACAGATTATAAATATGAGAATTTGCCTGACTGAGAATCTATACTTCACAACACTTTACATAATACAGATGCCCAAGAAAATGCTTGCTTTCAGTACCTTTAATTTCCACAGATTTAATGTGTGGAAGCATTTGGTTTATGACTGGTTTGGGAGTTAGGTTCTGTGGTTTTGCAGTTGTGCTGTACAACAAACACTGTAAGTGGCCATTTTAATGATTACTCTTCCACACAAATTGCTTTTCTGAAAATGCTGCTGTTAGAACAAAAGTTCTTTGAAAGGAAAATCCAAGAGCCCTCTGGGAATCTCAGAATAAGGTAGAACATTGGTAAGGACGAGCGGTTTGTCTGTTTGAAACAGTCTCATATAGTGCAGGCTAGCCTGGAACTTAATATGTGGCTGAGGATGACTCGGAACTCATGATCTTCTCACCTTCCACCTCTCAGGTACTGGAATTACAGACTTGAACCACCACACCTGTAAATGTAAATATTGCTGTTATTTCCAACAGAAGTCAATCTGAATCAGTCAGTTTGGAGAGGTGTTCAAGCCAGGACAGTTGAGTTGAACCAACCAGCTAAAAAGAGCTAGAAAGAGTGAGTTTATTTAGCAGTAAGTCTTGGAGCCTGGAACATTCTAGGCCTAGGTTAGCAGATGGAGGTTAGCAGATGAAGGGATGAGATGAGAGCCATACCCAAGCTGTGTGAATACATGGCTGGGGCTGAGCCCAACATGTTTCTATTTAACTATCCCTTGGCCTAGGCCTGGAAACTTCTAGCCTTTGTACAATCTAATCTTCGGCAATCCTGGACCAGCCTGGTTCAACTCAACTGTTGTAGCTCTGTCTCCTCTTCAAACTGACTAATTCAAATTGACTTATCTTGGCTTCTGACTGGATTGCTCTGCTTGGAAAAAACTACTGCTGAACCCCATGAACTGAACTGCTCCAAACTCTGCTTCAAACGGAACTGAGTTCACTGTACTCAACTAAGCTGCTCTGAACTAAACTGAATTTATTTTCTCTCTCTCTCTCTCTCTCTGCCCTTTAAGTAGACTCTCTTTCCTATCTGTTCCGAGAGTTGGGCATATCCTATCTCTGACTCATTTTGTCAGATCTGTCTCTGATTTGTCACTTTGTCTGCCCCTCAATTAGACTTAACATTTGGGATTAAAAGTATATATTACAACCGAAGGGATTAATCATGTCTGGCATGTCTGCATTCCAGACAGGTATATGATCCCTTGCCAGAGAAGCCATGTTGCTGGATTAAAATTCCTCTACACACACCTCCTTTTTTTGTTTGTTTGTTCATTTGTTTTGCTTTGTTTTTCTACAGTCTCTCTATATATTTCTTAAACTCACAATCCTCTGGCCTCAACTTCTAGAATGCTGGGAATTACAGGTATGTACACCTGGTGCAAATCCCCTATAGGAGAAAAATTCCCATCACCAGGATTGTCTCAGTAGGTGCCATATCTTAGGGTCCTACTAGAGAAGAGGTTCCAATGCAGGAGAGATCAGACCAGCTATCTTAAGAGATATCTGTGAATACTCTAAGACGTATGAGTTCTGTCACTCTAGGGTTCCCAGGATTCTGACTGGGTCAATACCTAAAACCATCTAGCCCAGTCTTTAGCTCTTTCATCCTAGCATCTCCCTTTTAAAAGTCACCACCATCCTGACCATCCAATGTGTGCTAATCTCAAATTGCTTTCCTGTTGCTTGGTGTTGAGTGAAACGGAGTTGTACTTGTACCAAAGCAATTTTAATGCTTCCCTGGAATCAAAAGGCTGCAATAAAACACTTCAGGTCTTTGAAAAGAACATATTACTCCATAGCCAGTGCATGGCAAAAGAGGAATGCATTGGCACATGTAAGAACTATATTAGATAAATAAAAACAGCTCAGTGGCAGAATGCTTTCCTAACATTACAATGCTCCAGGTTTAATGCCAGTACTTTCTACCCCACCAAAAAGCTCAGTGAAAAAGAAAATCTATTCATCAATAATACCTAATAAGCATTGGTATTTATCATGTATTACTCAACATATACCTCTTTTTAAAATTAGATTTATTTATTTTCATATTTTGTGTGTGTTTTGCCTGCATGTATGTATATGTGCCATGCATGTGTTTAGTGCCTGCAGAAGACAGAAGGAGGCATCACATCCCATAGAACTGGAGTTATGGATGGTTAGGAATCACCATCTTACTGTTGAGAATTAAACTCAGGTCTTCTGAGAGTGTGACAAGTAATCTTAACTGCCGAGTCCTCTCTCCAGTCCCCTTGTGTATCTTTTAAATGTTTACTTATTTTGTGTGCATGTGTGTAGAGGTCAGAGGATAACCTGTGGGAGTCAGTTCACTTCTTCCACCATGTGGTTCCAAGGACATCGGGCTTGGCAACAAGAACTTTTACCTGCTGAGCTGTCTTGCTGGCCCGCCCTTAGCACATACCTCATTAGCATTTATTACATAAAAAGCAAGGCATTTACAGTTTCAAGGGTCATGAACATACCAGAAATGTAATGAAAGGACAACACAAATCCCATCTGTCTCCATTTAAGGGCAAGGCCTGATTTCGAAAAAGGCCGAAAGGCACCATCACCAGGAACAGACCATAAGTCCCAGAAACTAGGCCATAGGCACCAGCTCCAGGGACAGTCCATAAAATCCAGAATAAGATCATAAAACCTCCTCCCAAAGAACAGCCTGGGGATAATTGAAAAAATGGGGAAATATCTTATTTCAGAATGGGCCATCTGTGTTGGACAGCCCTATCTCATCCTATGGTTAAATGCTCATGACATAGGAATGCAGACCACTAACCACCTGTGACTCCATAGCACCCACAAATGAAATTTTAGATTACCTAATCCCTCTAGAGAGTTCCTGGTTCCCTATAAGAAGACCTTTGTACCTTTATCTGGGGTCATCATTTCAAAATGGTTGACCCCACATGCTGATTGTTTCTGCAAAATAAAAGCTCTTTGTCTTTGCATACTATCTGAGTCTGGAGTCTTTCTTCAGTGATTTTCCGACCCTAACAGTAAGTCATGTCTTTAAAGAGTTTGTACTGACTAGTTTTCTGTCAACTTGACACAAGCTAGAGAGGATACATCTATAAGATCAGGCTATAGGCAATCCTGTAGGACATTTTCTTAATTAGTGATTGAAGGGGAGCACCCAGCCCATTGTGGGTGGGTTCTATATGAAAGCAGGCTGAGCAAGCCATTAGGAGCAAGCCAGTAAGCAGCACCCTTCCATGGTCTCTGCATCAACTCCTGACTCCAGGTTCCTACCGTGCATAAATCCCTGACCTCAAAGCTTTTGATGATGGATTGTTATATGGGACTATGAGTGGACTTTCTCACAACTTTCTTTCTTACCCAACTTGCTTTTTGGTCATGGTGTTTCTACACAGCAATAGAAACCCTAAGACAGAGTTTTTGTTTGTTTTTTGAGACAATCTCATGTATCCTAAACTGGCCTTGAACACACTATATAGTCAAAGGTTACTTTGAACTTCTGATCTTCCTGTCCCTTCCCCCCAAAATGCCAAGATTATAGGCAGGTGGCACTACACCTAGTTTATGTGATTCTAGGGAGAGAGCCCTAGGTTTTGTGCAAGCCAAAGCTCTCTACCAATTAAGCTATATTCCCAGACCATGAGTTTTCTTTTAAAATGAGAAATAAAACATAAAAAGTAGTGAGAAACATTAAGTAGTAGAGACAATGCTACCAAAAGAGGGAAAGATAGACTAGAACATAGTACAAGTCTGCATTCTTAGCATTCAGGAGGGAGGCTGAGACAGGAGGACTGAGAGTTGGATGCTAGCCTGGTTATCTAGCAAGTTCCAGGCCAGCCTGGAACATATAGCAAGACCCTATCTCAGATATATCTGTAATCTAAGTACCCAAGGGGCTGAGGCAGGGTTGGGATCAAGCCTGAGCTAGCTTGACAGTTCCAGGACAGCTATGGGGTACATAAATTTTGTCATTTTATTTTCCTTATTGTTTTGAAATCAGGGAAGAAAAACTGGGGGCAGGCAATGAGAGAGGGAAAGGAGAAAGAAAGTTCAGGGCAGAGTATGTGGTTGCCCTGGGAGGACCCTGAAACTCTCAAGATAAAAGCAAAACTGCCATCAGATATCATTACACATCTACAGGGACAAATATAACTAACAGTACTATTAAGATAGGCATGTGATACACACCAATAATCCCAGCAAGGAATCGAAGCAGGAGGGTTAAAAGGTGAAGACTTGTCTGGGGTTGCTAGAGAGTTTGAGGCTAGCTTGGGCAACTTAGGGACATTGTGTCTCAAAGTTTTGTTGTTTTGTTTTTTTTGTTTTGTTTTGGTTTTTTGTTTTTGTTTTTGTTTTTAAGTCTTAGTGCTAGAAATGTACCTCAGAATCTGCCTATAATCCCCTAGTAAGATGCTTAGAGCATGGCTCAGTGGTAGAATGATTACCTGGAATCCCCCCTCCCTCCATGAGGGGCTGGGGACATTGCTCAATGGTAGAGTGCTTGCCTAGCATATAACAATGCCATTGGTTTAATCCCTAGCACCTACCACACACACCCCATATATAGGAGTGTATAAAAAGATATATGTATATGATTATGCATATGTGGGTTGTGTGTTTGTATTTATATACACTGAAAAGTGTGGTTGAGGGTGTGAAGAAATTGGAAGTATTGTATACTGTATATAAAATGAAGCATGCAGCCACTTAGAAAAACAAAATAAAATGGTTTTCCAAAAGGTTAAACATAGAGGTGCTGTAGAAGCCAGCAATTCTACTCCTAGGCATTTCACTGAAGAAATAAAAACAAAGCTAGGGTTGGTGGTGAGTGTCTCTATCTCAGTACTGGAGGCCAGGGCAGAGGGGTCAATGTAAGTTCAAAGTCAGCAAAACTCTATCTCAAAAACAAGAAAGAAACAAGGAAGGAAGAGGGGAGAGAGAGGGAGAGAGGGAGGGAGGAAGAAGGCAAGGAAGGAAGGGAAATGAAAACATTTGTCTCCAGAGTCACTCCACATGAGTGTTTGTAGCAGTCTCATTCATAATATATGAAGGTAGGAATCTCTTAATTGGCTATTGCTTGATGAATGGATAAATAAAAGCAATATCTCTGTATAACAGACCATTATTTGGTGATACCTTTTTTAAAAAATGGAATGCTGTTCAAGTTTCATTTTTGTTGCTGTGTCAAATATCCTAACAAAAAGCAACCTAGAGAGGGGAGCAAGGGCTTACCTTAGTCCACAGTTCCGTGTTACTGAAGTGCATCATCACAGGAAGTCAAGGCAGGAACTGGAGGCAGGGCATCACATCACATGCACAGTCAACAGCAGAGAGAAATTATTGCTCACACACTTCCTGCCCAGGTATCTTCTTCTACTCTTATATAGTCCAGGTCCTCAAATCAGAGGTGGACTGTATTCACAGTGGGTCTTAGGGTTTCCATTGCTGTGAAGAGACACCATGACCAAGGCAACTCTTATAAAGGAAAACATTTAATTGGGGCTGGCTTACAGTTTCACAGGTTCAGTCCATTATCATCATGGCAGAAAGCATGGCAGTGTGCAGGCAGACTTAGTGCTGGAGAAGGAGTTGAAAGTTCTCCATCTTGATCTGAAAGTAGCCAGAGGCAACTAGAAGGCTCTCTTCCCCACTGGGCAGAGCTTGAGCACAGAATCCTCAAAACCACACCCCCACAGTGCCACACATCCTCCAACAAGGCCACACCTACTCCAACTGAGCCATACCTCCTAATAGTGCCACTCTGTGGGCCAAGCATATTTAAGCCACTGTATCTTCCTGTATCAATTAAGATGATCAAGACAATCCTCCACAGGTGTGCCCAAAGGCCAACCTGGTCTAGAAGATCCCTCATTAAGATTTTCTTGGGCCTGAGGGTGTTAGATGCTTCAGTGTAGGGGAATGCTAGGGAGGGAAGACAGGAGTGGGTGGGTGGGTAGGGGAGCATCCTCATAGAGGCAGGGGGGAGGGGAAGGGATAGGGGGTTCCAAAGGGGAAAACATTTGAAATGTAAATAAAATATCAAAAAAAAAAAAAAAGATTTTCTTCCAAGGCGACTCTGGGTTGTGAGAAGCTGACTATGGAGACACACCATCATAGGTACCAGTCCATGCTACAACATAAATAAGGCCTGAAAACAGGCTTCATCAAGGAAGTCAATCTCCGAACCAAACATTGCATGACTCCTTTCACATGAAAGATTTAGAACTGGCAGCCTTCTGGAGTATTTGCTTGGATGGGAAATGGGTTAGGGTGGTGATGGCTAACAAGTGTAGGGTTACTTTTGTGGGCAATGGAAATGTTCTCAAACTGGTGATACTGACGCTTTCACAATTCCCCGAATCTACTAAGAGCCACTGAATCTCACATTCTAAGTGAGAGAATTGTACGGTATATGAATTATATCTCAATAAAGGTATTTTTAAGAAATGTGCCAGGCAATTTGCTAGTCACTCTTTGTATAACGAATGAGAACTGTGTAAGCTATGTGCTTAATAGACACAATGCAAATAGACAATGCCTCATTTACTTTAAATAAAAGGGGAAAATAACTTTTAAAAGGAATACAAGTGCACGTGAAGTAGAGAAGGCTAAATTAATGTGCTAATTAGGAATAAAATAACCAGAACTCAGGCACATCAGTGCGCGGTATTATACTGGGATATCATTAAACTATACTTGAGTGTACAGTAAGGCAATGCCTTTAGTGGCAATAATTTTTGATAAGATGCTATTGAGTCATGTTGTTATTTAAACAGAAAGAAAAAGCCATTATAAACTATACCCAAAACCAAAGACAAATGAGTTTATTGCCAGAGAATAGACCCAAAGAGGACAATGCGCCTCTCTCTTTTTACTGAACCGACTAGTATGATTGCTTAAGTCCCACTTTTTTCTACCTCAGCCAACACTCTCAATACAAGCAATGGAATTGCTTTTCCCTACCTTGAAATTATTTTAAAAAGCATTTTATATATGTAGGGCATGATGGCCCACAACTTTAATTCCAGTCCTTGGAAAGCAGAGGCAGGCAGATCTCTGTGGGTTCAAAGCCAGCCTGGTCTACATAATGAATTTCAGGACAGCCAGGGTTATGTAGAGAGACCCTGTCTTAAAAATCAAACACAGAGAGAGAGAGAGAGAGAGAGACAGACAGACAGACAGACAGAGACAGAGACACAGAGAGAGAGAGAGAGAGAGAGAGAG
>JADRCH010000207.1:1435321-1449715 GCA_019843965.1 Rhynchomys soricoides | reverse complement strand
AGAGAGAGAGAGAGAGAGAGAGAGAGAGAGAGAGAGAGAGAGAGAACATAAGTTGGGAGGGGTTGAAAAGTAGAGTGGGTCTTGGAGGAGTAAAGAATGAACTGGATAAAAATACATTGTAGGCATATATGAAATTCTACAATAATTAATAAAATAAAACATTAGGTTTATTTTTTATAGAAGAAACTGGTTGTAGTTTCCTACATTGGGTATCTCAATACTTGTGAGACAGAAGCAAGAATATCATCAGTTGAGAGCAAGCTTGGGCTACATAGCAGGTTTGAGGCCAGCCTGAGCTAGATAGTATGGCCATGTCTTAAAACCAAAATTAAAATGAGACAAAAATAAAATAAAAAATAAGAATGAGTTGAGTATGATTCATTAGAAGAATATGGGCTAGCCTCAGCCAGTGAGGGGCATGGTTCAGCAGCTGATTGCCACCTAGCAGAAGCAAGAGGCTACGGGTTCCATAAACGGGTTCCACCTGCACCTCTGGCCCATAAACTCAATTAGTTTTTATGTGTACACATGTTTTACCCATATCTATCCCTCCATGTACCATCTGTATACCTAGTGCCCACAGAGGCAGAAATGGCATCAGATCCTCTGGAACTAGAATTACAGATGGTTATAAGTCACAACATGGGGGCTTGGAATTGAACCTGGGTCCTATAGAATAGCAGACAGGGCTCTTGACAATGGAGCCATCTATCCAGCTCTAGCCCTCAAAAATTGTTTTAATTATAAGAGAAAGCAGGTGGCGGCAGGGGGTGCAGTGGGGGCCTCAGTGGGTGAAGGTGTTTGCCAGGTAAGCCTGCCAACTTGAGTTTAATCCCCAGGACCCATATAAAGGTAGAAGGATAGAACTGGCTCCTCAAGGTTATCCTCTGACTCTACATGCATATCATGCATGTGGACCCCTTTGCACATACATCATACATACCTTAATAATAATAATAATTTAAAAGAAGAAAAAATGATTAATTATAAAAGAAAGAAAAGAGTATCTGCTAAGTGGAGATGCAGCCTAAGAACAAGAGTTAAACTTGAAGTTAAAGATAAGAAAGGAAGCCGGGCAGTGGTGGTGCACGACTTTAATCCCAGCACTTGGGAGGAAGAGGCAGGTGGATTTCTGAGTTGAGGCCAGCCTGGTCTACAGAGTGAGTTCCAGGACAGCCAGGGCTACACAGAGAAACCCTGTCTCCAGAAAACCAAAAAAAAAAAAAAAAAAAAAAAAAGATAATAAAGGAAGGGAGAACCAAATGGTAGTACCACAGAATCTGCCTGTGCTTCAAAGAATCGACCAGAAAGGAAGCTGTTAACTTTAAAAGGAGAGACGGGGGGGGGGGGGGGGACTCCTTTTTGGTAGATTCCTCTTGCAAAGTGACACGGTAGCAGGAAAAGCTAAAATATATTAAAGATTAATATATGTTAAGAAGGGGAAGAGTAAGGGTGCACAGAGGACAGAGATGACACGTCAAAGCACTAAAGAGATAATGAGTGGACATAAAATTATTCATATTGATATGACAAGGGGATTGGAAGTGTGCACCCAGAAGGCCATGACAAGGACTGATGTGCAGCGAGTGGGGACAGGAAGAGGCCAAAAGAGAACAAGTTAATAACATTTAAGGCTAACTAAGGATGTACAGCCATGCCTTAATCTCAGCCCTCTAAAGGCAGACACAAGGGGATCCTGACTTCCCTGGATGGGGGGGAGGGGGGAAGGAGTGGGAGAGAGAAGGGAAGAAGGGAGGGGGAGAAGGAGGGAGAGAGACAGAGAGACAGACACTGTGGCTTTGTGATAGAACATTTGCCTAGATTCTTCTGGTGAGAGGTGAGGGTATGGCTCAGTGACAGAAGTCTGTCCTAGAATCTCCTAAGAAAGGATTGAAGGCTTAGCTCAATGGTAGAACACCTGCCTAGTGTCCCCCAGTAAGGAACTGAAGGTCTCTCAGTGGTAGAGCACTTTCCTAAGTTCCCTGGTGAGGGACTGGGGGTATGGCTCAGAGGGAAAACATTTTCTCACTATGTGCAAAGCCGTGGGTTCAATTCCCAGCAGGGTGGGTCCAGGTGGAGTGAAGTGGGATGGGATAAGGCAGGGCTGACTGGGGCGTGCGTGCGCACACCCCACACACACACACACACACACACACAAGAACAAAAGCCAGTCATAAAATTAACCTTCTATGAATTGTGCTGAAGAATAGTTCGAGAAGATGAAGAGGTTTAATCAGAGAGTAAGAGAAGCAGCAACTGTGCTGTCCCCAGATACAAGCAGAGACCAATGAAACCCCAAAGCATTTTCTGAGAGGCTTGAGTATAAAGAAATGTGAGGCATAAATATTTAGCTGGGAAGAGCAAGGACACGGGAATAGCATGCAAATGCTAGCCCCATCGAGCAAATGAAAAAGGTGCGTTCATGATTTACAATTAAGTTAGGTTCCCCCTTTTTTACTCCCTGAAAGGTTTGTGTTGTTTTGAAGTGAGAATGTGCTGTCCCTTTAGAAACAGTGGGACAAGGGTCGGTTGAGTTCCAAGGCAGACCCACAAAAGACAATTGAATAATAAAAGCCTAGCTCTTGGCTTTTGAAGACAGGGTGTCATGTAGCTAACAGGTTCATAACAGGTAACTTAGGTCTCAAAGGTTCTAGGTAGTCAAGATGACCTTGAACTTCAGATCCTCCTAGCTCCCATTCTCAGGAGCTGAGATTGGAAGGGACTTTCTTGTTCAGCTTTTAAAAGGAAATTATACATTTACAGGAACTTTACAAATATCAGCACCATGTTCTGAGCCTGAGGAGCAAGGAATAGTTTATTTGGCTTTCTGTTACTGGGAGAAATCAGCTTGTAAGAGCGAGGTTTCATTTTAGGTCAAAGTTGGGGAATTTACAGTTCACCATCAGCAAGACTCATTGCTTTAGGGACTAGCATGCTATGATGGAACCTCATGGCAGATAGAGCAACACTGTTCACTACACGGCCGAGATGCAAGAGAGATGAGTAACGTAGGAGGGTAGGATGGTGCATGCCTATAATTCTAGCACTTAGGAGGTAGGTCAGGAGTTCAAATCTGCTGTTTCGTTAAACTTTAAAAAAAGGTGTTATTACTGTCATCATCATCAACAACATCATTACATTTATCTTGCATATCTTGTTTGTCAGAGGAAAACCTGTAGGAATTGATTCTCTCCTTCTATATGGGTTCCAGAGTTTGAATTCAGGTCATCAGGCTTTGGGGCAACTGCTTTTGCCTGATGAGCTGTCTCACTGACCCAAGTCCAGCCTTGACTACATGAATTCAAAGGCAGCCAGGGCTACAGGAAACACTGTCTTAAATGGAAAAAAAAAAAAAATCAATGGGCTGTATGGCTGGGGAGTTAGCTCAGTTTGTAAAGTATTTGTCTTGAGTGTGAGGACCAGCGTTACTCACTAGAACCCATGTAAAATAGCTGATCATACATATAATTCCAGATATGGGGAGGTGGACTCAAGTGTGCCCTAAGTGGGCTCACTAGTCAGCTAGCCTGGCCTACTTGGAGAACTCCAGACCAATGTTAGAGGTTCTGCCTCAAAAAACAATGTAGATAGTGTCCTTAGGTAAAACACCCAAGGTTGACCTCTCCCACCTTCACAGAGACAGACAGACAGAGACAGACAGACAGACACAGAGATACACACATGCATATGCACCCAACCATACGTGACATACATGTATAGCGACATATGGACAAACCACACACACTCCGAGAGAGTGAGACAGAGATAGAGAAAGGCAGAGCTAGAGACAGAGAGAGTGACAGAGAGATCAAATGAGAGAGATGGGAGAAAATGGAGTCTGAGTTTCCACTATCTCCCTCAAGGTCACATTCGAAAAGCTCTAGGGCCTCCCAATAGTCCTGTGATGGTTTAATCATCAACTTGACACAGCCTAGAATCACCTGAGAAGAGAGTCTCAAAGAGGGATTATGTACACTGGATTGACTTATGGGAATGGAGGGTGTTGATTTATTTTATTGGTTGGTGTGGCAAGACTACTCAGTGTGGGTGGCACCATTCCCTAGGCAGGGGATCCTGAACTGTGTAAGAATGGAGGAACTGGATTAAGCACAAGCAAACAAGCAAGTGAACATGAACACATCAATCTCTTTCTGCCCTTGACTGTGGTGGTGACTAACTCCCTCAAGTTCCTGTCATCTTGACTTTAACACAGTGATGGACTATAACCTGTAATCACAAACTAAAATAAATCCTTCCCTGTGTTGCTCCCCTCCCCCCAAGATATTTTATCCCAAGAATAGAAATTAAACTAGAGTAAGTCCCCACTTCTTAAAAAGTTCTATCACCTTCCAGGCTTTTAACTCATGGGCCTTGGAGAGACACTTGGGATCCAAGCTGTAGGAAAGAGTAACAGAATTGAGGAAAGTCAAGAGAAAAGGAAAAGGGGAAGAATGCAGAAAGAGAGAAAAGACAAAGAAGAGAAAGGGAAAGCCAGAAAGGCTTTGTTTCCTAGAAACAGAATATCAATCCTCAGCTCCAGTCCTGATGTGCTTGCAATATGTTAGTTAGTAGCTCCTGGCTGACTCCCAGGCATCTACACTGCATATCCTTCAGCCTTCACAGGGAGCTCACCGGAAGGTTCACAACCTGTGGATGAGATCTGCTAGGAGAATGCTTTAGCAACCCCACTCCTTCAAGTCCTATCACTTTCTTTGCGTGTGTGTGTGTGTGTGTGTGTGTGTGTGTGTGTGTGTGTGTATGTGTGTGTACACGTGCGGGCACATGTGGAAACTAAAGGTTAATTTTAGGGGGTGTTCCTCAGGACTCTACGCTTTGTTTAGCTGAGACTGGCCAGGGGCTTGCCAACGGGCCCCAGGGATCGTCCTTTCTCCATCTCTTAAGTGGAGGAATTCAAGTGCTATCAAGGCTGACATTTTCTGAAACTACAGGTACTGGTGATCAAACTTAGGTCCTATACTTGTGAAGCAATCATTTACCAACTGCACCATCTCTCCAGACCCTTTCTTTTGCTTTTTTTTTTTTCTTTATTTACATTTCAAATGTTTTCCCCTTTCCAGATCTCCCCTTTGGAACCTCCCTATTCCCCCCCTCCCCTGCCTCTATGGGGGTATTCCCCCACCCACCTACCCATCCACTCTCCTCTTCCCTCCTTGGCATTCTCCTATACTGGGGGATCTAACACCCTCAGGCCCAAAGGCCTCTCCTCCCCCTGATGTCTAATAAGACCCTTCTCTGTTGCATATGTGGACTGCACCATGAGTCACTCCATGTGTATTCTTTGGTTGGTGGATCAGTCTCCAGGAGTATTGGGGGTCGGGGGGTTCTGGCCAGTTGCCACTGTTGCTGCTTTTCTGGGGATGCAAACTCCCTCAGCTCCTTCAGTCCCTTTCCCAAGTCCTCCATCTGGAACCTCACACTCCGCCCTACTGTTGCTGTGAAGTGACTCTTGGGTATTTCAAACTTTTGGGCTAATAACCACTTAACAGTGAGTACATACCATGTTCATTCTTTTGTGACTGTGTTAACTCGATCAGGATGATATTTTCAAGATCCGTCCATTTGTCTGCGAATTTCATGAAGTCATTGTTTTTAATTGCTGAGTAGTATTCCATTGTGTAAATGTACCACATTTTCTGTATCCATTCCTCTGTGGAGGGACATCTGGGTTGTTTCCAGCTTCTGGCTATTATAAATAGGGCTGCTATGAACATAGTGGAACATGTGTCTTTATTACATGTTGGAGCATCTTCTGGGTATATGCGCAGGAGTGGAATAGCTGGATCCTCAGGTAGTATTGTGTTCATTTTTCTGAGAGTCCGCCAAACTGATTTCCAGAGAGGTTGTATCAACTTGCATTCCCACCAGCAATGGAGGAATGTTCCTCTTTCTCCACATCCTCGCCAACATCTGCTGTCACCTGAGTTTTTGATCTTAGCCATTCTGACTGGTGTGAGGTGAAATCTCAGGGTTGTTTTGATTTGCATTTCCCTGATGACTAAGGATGTTGAACTTTTCTTTATGTGCTTCTTGGCCATTCGAGTTTCCTCAGTTGAGAATTCTCTGTTTAGCTCTCTTCCCCATTTTTTGATAGGGTTATTTCGATCTCTGGAGTCAAGCTTCTTGAGTTCTTTGTATACATTGGATATTAGCCCTCCATCAGAGGTAGGATTGATAAAGATCTTTTCCCAATTTGTAGGTTGCTGTTTTGTCCTATTTACAGTGTCCTTTGCCTTACAGAAGCTTTGTAATTTTATGAGGTCCCATCTGCTGATTCTTTATCTTAGAGCACAAGCCATTGGTGTTCTGTTCAAGAACTTTTCTCTTGTGCCATGTGTTCGAGACTTTTCCCCACTTCTATTAGATTCAGTGTATCTGGTTTTATGTGGAGGGCCTTGATCCACTTGGACTTGAGCTTTGTACGTGGAGATAGGAATGGATCAATTCGAAATCTTCTACATGTAGACTGCCAGTTGAACCAGCACCATTTGTTGAAGATGCTGTCTTTTTTCCACTGTATGGTTTTAGCTCCTTTGTCAAAGATCAAGTGACCGTAGGTGTGTGGGTTTATTTCTGGGTCTTTGATTCTATTCCATTGATCTACCTGCCTGTCACTGTACCAATACCATGCAGTTTTTATCACTACTGCTCTGTAGTACAGCTTGAAGTCAGGGAGGCTGATTCCCCCAAAAGTCCTTTTATTGTTGAGAATAGTTTTTGCTATCCTGGGTTTTTTGTTATTCTGTAGAATTTGAGAATTGTTCTTTCTAAGTCTATGAAAAATTGAGTTGGGATTTTGATGGGGATTGCATTGAATCTTTGCTTTTATAAAGAATTTTAATTGGGTGTAGTGGTGCATGCCTTGATAGTAGTATTTGGGAGGCAGAGGCAGAGCAGAGACAGGCAGATCTCTGTGAGTTCAAAGCCAGACTAGTCTATGTATCGAGTTCCAGGGCAGCCAGGGTTATCTGGAGAGACCTTGTCTAAAACAAACAAACAAACAAACAAACAAATAGGAGTCTGATGGCACAAGGCTAGCATTTCACTTACTGGAGAGGAGGATGAGAAGAGCCATATGAGTTCAAGACCAGCTTGGACAACTTAGTGAGACACTATCCAAAAATAAAAAGCAAAAAGCGTAGTAAGCATACAGCTCACCAGGAGAGCACTTGTTCAAGATGCTTACAGCCCTAGGTTCAATTTGTACTACTACAGATTTTTTTAAAAATTTATCTAGGGACTTGACTCAATAGCTGAGGGCTGTAAATTGTCTTTGTGTATAGGAAAGAGTAAGTTGGCTGTTTATGAGGTAGGAATTATCTCTGTAAAAATGTTCTCTCTCTTTTTTTTTTCTTTTGCTATGATGTGTTACTATAAAGTACATATAAAGCAGAGGGAGACCATTACATCTTTAACAAGAGATGGAACCATATAATGTAAAACCATTTCCAAACACTGAATGAGTGAGTGAAAATTCTGTTGACTCAGACATCTATAACAGATGTAATGGGTTAGAAAAGCAGACAACTTAGAAAACACATGAAGAGCCAGCTTGAATGACAAGGGATTAGATTAGTCACTTTCTTATTGCTACTGCGGCAAAAGACTTGACAAAAGCAACTTAAGGAAGAATGGGTTTATTTTGGCTCATGCCTTGAGGGGATACAGTCCAGTGTGGCAGGGAAGGTATGAATGCAAAAATGTGAGGCAGTTGGTCAAGTCAACTCCCCCGTCAGGAAGCAGAGACAAGTGTTGGTGCTCAGCTCACTTTTTTCTTTATTTTATTCAAACATTTACTTGTTTTATGGTATGTGTGTGGGGGTACACATGCCAAAGGGTGGAGGTCAGAGAACAACTTGTGGGAATTGGTTTCCTTTCACCATACGTGTCTCATGTAAATGTCAATTTTATTTCCTCAGATAAAGAGATGAGATGAGAGCCACACCCAAGCTATATGAATGCATGGCTTAGGCCTAGCCCAGAGCATCTCTATCTAACTATCCCTAGGCCTAGAAGCTTCTAGCCTGCATACAATCTAATCTTCTGCAACTTTGGACCTTGAAGGCTTCCAGCTTCTAACCTAGGCCTAGAATATTCCAGCCTCCCAGACTTACTGCTGAACAAGCTCACTCTTTCTAGCTCTTTCTGAACTCTGGCTGGCTGGTCAACTCAGCTATTCTGGCTCAAACTCCTCTCCAAGCTGACTGATTCAAATTGGCTTCTGACTGCATTGATCTGCTTGGAAAAACTAACTTTGAACTCCACAACGTGAACTGCACCTAACTCAACTGAACTCCACTCCCCCTCTCTCCCTGCACGCCTCCTATTTTTTTTTTTGGTTTTTCAAGACAGTGTTTCTCTGTGTAGCCCTGGCTGTCCTGGAACTCACTCTGTAGACCAGGCTAGCCTTGAACTCAGAAATCTGCCTGCCTCTGCCTCCCAAGTGCTGGGATTAAAGGAGCGTGCCACCACTGCCCAGCCCTGCACTGCTCTTAAGCAGCCTCTCATTCCTGTCTGTGCTCTTGAGAACTGAATGTATCCTATCTCTGATTCATTCTGTCAAATCTTTCTCTGATTCGTCACTTTGTCTGCCCCTCAAATAGTTGTCATTGTTTGGGATTAAAGGTGTGTACGAAGGGTGTGTCTGTCTTCTAGCCAGATCAAGAATCAATGGTGATCCCTTGCCAGAGTTGCCCTGTTGCTGGAATAAAATTCCTCTGCAGTCTCAAGGATCTAACTCTTGTCATCAGGTTTGGGAGCAAATTTCTTTACCCACTGAGCTATCTTACCAGCTCACTTTTTCCTTTTTCTTTAGTCTGGGACTCCCAATTCATAACATGAGGCTACCCTTATTCAGGGTGAGTTTGTATGCCTCAATCAATCCAACCTAGAATTTCATCATAGATGTGCCCAGAGGTGTGCCTCCTAGGCCAGTCTAAATATCTTGCAGTTAAAAATTAAAAATTAATAACTACAGGTATGAAAAGATAAATGACTCTGGCAACTGAAAAGCATAAAAAGAAAAATGATCAAGACTAAATATGACATTTATACAAGAAAACAAGATTAGTCAAAGTATGAAGAAACAATATATGAATATATTTTTAATCTACATAAGTTATTGTAAGTCTATTCTTTTGATAGTTTTATAATACATGATAATTTTTCACTAAATTCGACAAGCTAAAATATCCAAAATTTACAGATGTATTTTAGGTAAGAAAGAACAAAAGAGCCATAAGTTCGAAAGAAATATTTCTGCCACTACAAGCAGAAAATCCTTGGCTATCATTTGTAAATTTTTTAAAATTTACATAAACAGTATGAAGTTATTGTAAGTTTATGTTATCAAGTTAATAATATATTAACTGCCTCAATTAATCCAATCTAATTAATATTTACATTTTTATTACATTTTGCATGTGTACATGTGTGTGTGAATGCATGAGGGCCTGTGTGGAGGCCAAGGGACAAGTTGTGAGAGTTAATTATTTCCTTTTACCATGTGGATTTTGGGGATGAAGCTCAGGTCATCAAGTTTGGTAGCAAGCACCTTTAATGTCTGAGCAATCTCACTAGCCACAACTAATGTTTTAAATAGCCGCTTACTAATCCTAACAGAATTCACGCATGTCAGATATGAGGCAGTCTTTACCATGACATAAGATTTATAGTACTACTATCCTTATTTAACACAAAGGCCTGACGCTTGACAATGTTAAGGAAGTCATCCACAAGGACACAGACTGTACGTAGAGGGGTCTACAGACTTTTATCTTCCCAAATGGGATTTTATTATACAGCTTCTTTGGGGATTTATTCTTTTAAGTTTGACCTATTCTGACTTGGCTCTATGTTTACACATTCACTTCAAACACATCATTTCAAAAGGATTACCGAATAGTCCTATGTGTAGCTATGCAATATGATTTATGAAAGCATTCCCTCCTTGGACCAGCGAGACCGCTCAATGGATAAAACTGTTTGCTGCACAAGACTGATGGCCTGAGTTTGTGAATAGAACTCACAAGAACAGATTCAGCGGTTCCCATCTGTGATCTCAGTGCTCCCACAGTGAGATGGGAGGTGGAGAGAGGACCTTGGGGAAGCTTGTAAGTCAGCTGACTGCTGTGCACAGGACCGCAGAAACACTAACAGAGATTCTGCCTCAAAAGGATTCAAGGAGAAGTAATCGGAAAAGTTGCCCTCTAACCCCCACACCTGGGGTATGGCATTCGTGCTCATTAAATTAAAAACAAAACAAAAAGTAAAGCCAAACCAAACAACCAAAACCAGCCAAACACACAAAACTCCTGCCACCAACAATCCCCTTACTGGACACATATGACGTTACCATTTTGATTTACCTTATCCTATACAGAGCCGTGTAAATTTCATATTTAAAGATCTATACCTATTTTGTACATTTTGTATCCAGGCATGGTAGCAAACTCTTTAATTCCAGCAGTCAGGTCACAAAAGCTGGCAGATCTCCGTGAGTTTTAAGTCCAGCTTGATCTACATAGCCAATTCCAGGCCAACTACAGCACATATTGAGACAGCATCTCAGGAAGGAAGAAAGGATAAGTTTTGTAGACACATAAATTGCTGATTCAAGAACTTTTAAACACTGTAGAGTATCAACTTTAAATTTAATTCTCTAAAACATCTTCAGTCTCTTGAAGCCAGCCCAAATTTTTTTTTTTTTTTTTTTGCTAATTAAACTTTGTGTTCTGTTGCTAATAGTTCCATTTGTGGTTCCTAGCCTGCCACTTAAAAGAGGAATTCAAAGAAGGAAGAGGTACTTCAGTAGCTCCCAACAGATAAAAAGAAAGAAAAAGGAAAAATAAAACAGTTTTCTCCATCCTTTGTGGAAAATTACAGAAACTTGAAGAGGATGCCAGGAACAAAACTCATTTACTCCAAGGATACATGGCTGGAAATGAACAGAACAGACGTAAAAGGAAATCCCAAAGTATTTTGACCATGGGTGGCTGGGGGTGAGGGTGGAGGAGTAGCTCTTTAAGTGGTGGTGGGGCACACCTTTAGTCCCAACACTTGGGAGGCAGAAGCAGGTGGATCTCTGCAAGTTTGAGGCCAGCCTGGACTACAGACTGCAGTCCAGGACGCCAGGATTACCAGGAGAACCCTTGTTTTGAAAACACACACACACACACACACACACACACACACACACCAAGAAGAGAAAGTATCCTAGGGTTTCCTTGCTGTGAAAAGACACTATTACTAAGGCAGCTCTGGTTAAGGCAAGCATTTAATAGGAGTTGACTTACAGTTTCAGAGGTTCAGACCATTATTATCATGGGGGATGGGGGGGAGTGTGGCAGCACCCAGGCAGACTTGGTGCCAGAGGAGCCAAGAGTTCTACACCTTGATCTGAAGGCAGCCAGGAGACTCTTCTGCACTCAAAGCCTGCCTACACAGTGACACACTTCCTCCAACAAGGCCACACCTCCTAATAGTGACTAAAACTGTCCTCTGGACATGTAAGTGCATGTGTGCACTTGCATTCACATACTCCTGCGCGTGCCAGACAAAGGGTTTGGAATGTAAATAGGAGAGTACTTGCCTCACTTGAGCAAGGTGCTGAATTCCATTACCTCATTTGTAAAACAAAAATAGCAACAAAATTCTCCCAAAGAAAATAAATGATACATATTACATAGGGAATATACAGTCACAGAAAGTCAAGTGATGGCAAGCTGATGGGTGTCTCTTTGCTTTTTAAAAAATATTTGCTTGACTAGATCCCATTTCATATTTAGCAAATCCCTGATAGTTTGATGTCTTAGTAGTCTCCAATGGTTTACTGTAGTCAAAACCCTTCATATATAGCTTTGTGTGTATCTATTTTAATTATCTATGCTTTATGCATTTATTTATTCAGTGTGTGTGTGTGTGTGTGTGTGTGTGTGTTGTGTCTGTATGTGAGTATGAACAGCACATGTAAAGATCATAGGACAACTGTCTGAAATCAGTTCTCTCCTTCCACCATGTTCATCCCAGGGATTGAACACAGGTCGTCAGGCTTGACTGCAAGCACCTTTATCCACTGAGCCACCTCCTCAGCCCTGTATCTTTAATTACTCACTGGAAATGGATTCTCAAGAAGCTACCTTTCAATGATCTAAAGAGAAAAGAACACAAAAACTGTTTGACAACCTTTACCCAGAATCTAAATGAAGTAAGTATTCTGAGTCTCAAAAGAATAAGGTTTGATCAACACTGTCGTAGACCCCTTGGACCGCATCAGAAGTAAATGGCTGAAAAGACAAAGTGTTCCTCTTTAGACTCTCAGTCTCAGTCTTGAAATTTTGAAGGATAAAACCCTTCAAAGATCTGATAATGTTTCCAAAATCTCAGATACTTTGGAAAATACCAATGTAACTTCTGATAAAGTTAATATTTTTGTAAACTATGTTATGATACAAACATGCAAATTCAACCTAATGGTTTTATGTGTTTTTGTCTCATTTGGTTGTGCTGTGGATCAAACACAGGTTTTGAACATGCTAGGCAGGTGCTCTGCCACTAAGCCACATATGAAGCCCCTCACTGAGGGATTCTAAGCAGGTGCTCTACCACTGGGCCACACCCCCAGCCCCTCACGGGGTGGGGGGGATTCTAGGCAGGTGCTCTACCACTGAGCCTACCCCTCACTGGGGGGTTCTAGGAGGGTGCTATATCCCCAAGCCCTCTTTTTCTTTTAAGACAGGGTCTTACTAAGTTGTTTAAGCAGTCCTTAAAGTATTGCTGAAGATCATGCAGTCCTTAAACTTGAGATCTGCCTGCCTCGGTTTCCTGAGTAGCTGGAAACCAGACTCAGCTCCACACTCTTGTATTCCACCAGCAATATGTTTATACTGATGAAAAGTTATTTGTGTTCAGGAGCATTTAACATTAGACAGACCTGTTTTTATTGTTCCCCAGAAGCACCCATTTGCTTTGATTTCTAGAAACATCTACCTTGCTGGCGGCCACAGAGTGAACCTTGGTCTTCCACTTGTACTACCCAACCTCTTAGTGCAATGGTACAGACGTCTGTTTGTGAACACAATATTGCAGATACCCGAGATTTTGGTTGAGATCCAATTCATCTGTTACAACTTAGTGATGTGCTAAGCATCCTTTCCATCTCTTGGACCCTAAAATGACTTCATGCCTTGGCAAAGCTTTACAGTTTCAATATCCACAGATAGTTCCAGACGTTCCTATCCACTTGGCCATGCTACACTACCACTAGCAATCCTGGGGCAATGAAAAAACATCCAAACTGGCAAACCTCAGAAAAAGCAGTGCCCTTTCCTGCCCCACACTAGACATTTTTTGCCTCCTCACAAAGAAAGGCCAACCTGTTCCCTGATGAAAATACATGATGGAGTTATTTTAGCTTCTGAAATTTTCATTCTGAGCAAGAACTTATGTTGGAAAAGGAAAAAAAAAAGGACGACTCGTATCGGCTCTATTTGGTGTAGTAATCGTTAGCGTTCTGAATAGTATAGCATTCCTTTATAAGTCTTGCCTTGAGAAATGCTTCCTGTGTGATTGAGTCTAAACAACTTGAAGCATTCTTTTTGGTATGGGAAGAAGGTTCTGTGGGTAAGATCACTTGCTTAGGCTTAGAGGAATGTTAGCCGCCCCTTCCAGCCCCCTGGCCCTCACCCCCAGTCTGAGTACAGATACTGACAATGTATGGAGAAACTTGCAGCTTCCTTCTCCCCTATGTCTATACCCTGAGACCTCTCCTCTAAGGAGAGCGTCTACACAGCTTAGCTAACACCTCTTCTCCTCATTCCTGTTGTAATAATAAGCTTTGTGAGTTTCTGGATTGCTGCTGCTACATCTCCATCAGAGGGCATGACCCTCCCCACACTAGTTTTTCTGTATGTGTGCTTGTAGCTTCTTCATTCTCCCACATGCCAGTCAGGCTAGCCCCATAGTTGCATCAGTCAAGGCAAGGAGCAGCGTTTGGCACCCAAGTAAAAAGTTGGGCGTGGCCACATGCCTGCCTGTAACCACAGTGCTGTGCTGGGGTGGAGAGAAGAGGATCTCTGGGGCTTGTTAGCAGCCATCCTAGCTCCAGGTTCAGTGATAGATCCTGTTTCAAGGTAATACAGCAGAGAGTGATAGAGCAGGACAGATGTTCTCCTCTGGCCTCCTTGTACACACACACAAAGAGAGAGAGAGAGATGCAGAGATCAGTCATCCTCCTCTGGCCTTGTGTGTGGTAAACCTGCACAACATGTAGATACACACACACAAACACACACACACAGAGAGAGAGAGAGAGAGAGAGAGAGAGAGAGAGAGAGAGAGACAGAGAGCAACAGAGAGACAATGAGAGGTGCAGAGAAC
>JADRCH010000207.1:1403998-1434035 GCA_019843965.1 Rhynchomys soricoides | reverse complement strand
AGAGAGAGAGAGAGAGAGAGAGAGAGAGAGAGAGAGAGAGAGAGAGGAAGAGAGGCAGAATAAATGACCATGAAGAATGGAGAAATGGCTTAGTGGTTATGAGCAAGTGCTGCTCTTGCAGACACCTGAGTACAGTTCTTTACGAGGCAGCCGACAACTGCCTGTAACTCTAGCTCCAGAGCATCTGACATTCTCCTCTGCCTCTGCTGGGGCCTGCACTCACATGCACACAACTGTACACAGACACAGATGCATACATACCTGTAAGTGAAAACTAAATATTTTTAAAAGAGGTCTATTCTGGATTTCTAAAGTTTTTATGTGTATGGTGTTTTGCCTGCATATAGGTTGTGTGCCACTTATGTATCTGGTGCCTGAAAAAGCCAGAAAAGGACATAAATCCCCTGCTAGTGGAGTCATAGATGTTTGTAAGCCTCTGTGTGGGTGCTGGAAATCAAACCCAGGTTCTTTGGAAGTCTCTCTATTATTATTATCATCATTATTATTATATACATATATATAATGTCAAAAGTCTGTATGTATTCAGTGCAGACACAGCACACACACATACACACATACACACATACACACACACACACACACACACACACACACACACACACACACACAGAGGTCAGTTGCAAGAGCACTTGCCAGCATGCATGAAGCCCTAACCTCAGTCCTCTGCCTCTCATCAACTGGGCCTGGTGGTGGACAATTTAATCCCAGTTCTGGTGAGCAGAGGTCAAGAGGCTGAGAAGTTCAGAGTCACTGTCTACATAGCAAATCCAAAGCCAGGCTGGGTTTACATGCAGAGGAGGAGAAGGAAGAGGATGACTTATGCATGTGTCTGTTTCCTTGAGGTTAGGGGAACCTGGGGTTGTGGCATCCCATGGACAATGGCGGTCAGCTATACATCCTAAAACCAATTCACACATCTCAGTTTCTGCTCCTCTAATTCTCTTTGCTCTCCATAGTCTACACCAGCGGTTCTCAATCTGTGACTCTTGTCTCTTTTGGGGATAGAATGACACTTTCACAGGGGTTTCCTGAAATCATCAGAAAACATAGATATTGTATTATGATTCATAACAGTAGTAAAATTGCAGTCATGAAGTAGCAGTGAAAATGATTTTATGGTGGGGGTCACCACAACATGAGGAACTGTGTTAGAGGGTTGCAGTGTTAGGAAGGCTGAGAACCGCTGCTCTAGATACTTGTATTTGGGGTTGTTTTGGTTTTTGAGACAGGGTTTCTCCATGTAGCCTTGGCTGTCCTGGAACTCTCTCTAACCCAGGCTGGCACTGCCTCACTTTCCAAGTGCTGGGATTAAAGGTATGTGCTACCATCACCCAGCTTTGCATTTTGTTTTCTTAGGCCCACAGCTAAGCATACTGATTTACTATTGTGCATAGTTAAATGCAGGACTTCTGAAGAAATGGCAAGTTTTGCGTTAATAGCCCCTCTACCCGGCTCCTTATTTTGTAGCATCCAAACCTTGAGAAAAGTTGCAGGTTAGTACAACCAAACCCCTCACATCCGGTTTTTAGATTTACCAACTGCTAAGGTTTCCCCACATTTGCCTGCTGTTTGCCTTTCCTTCTTTCGATGTATAGACATTGTCAAACCACTTAAGAATTTACTACAGACACCCTGACACCCCGTCCCTAAGGACTACAGCATACATCTCCTAAGGAAAAGGATACTCTTCGACATAGCCATAATGCACCTCAATGGGGTACTTAACACTGATTTAACACCATTACTTAAAAATATGCTCTATATTCAAATTGTCCTAATGGTTCCAATAAAGTCCAATGTAGATTTATTTTGTTTTTATTTCAAGGTTTAACCAAAGGTTTTCTGTTGCACTGTTTCCTGTTTTTTTTTTAATTTAAATTTCTAAGCTGGGGCAGTGGTGATTCGAGCCCTTAATCCCAGCACTTGGGAGGCAGAGGCAGGCGGATTTCTGAGTTCAAGGCCAGCCTGGTCTACAGAGTGAGTTCCAGGAAAGCCAGGTTTACACAGAGAAACCCTGTCTCAAACAAACAAACAAACAAACAAACAAATTTCTTTAGTGTATGGTGTGTGTGTGTGTGTGTGTGTGTATCCTTGTAGCAACTGTAGAACAATTTGTGGGAGGTAGGTTTTTCCTTCCACTAGATGGGTCCTGGGGATTGAACACAGGTCATCAGACTTGGCAGTAAGAGCTTTTCCCCTTTAAGCCCCATTGCCAATTCTGGTTTCCTTGGTCTTTATTTATTTTTCTATTGCTTAAGAAATTTCATTTTCTCCAGCAAGTTTTATCTAAGGTTTGTCTTCCCCTTTCTCTGTCTTGTTCTCTCTTCTGCTGTATTTTTGGTTGTAGTTACACTATATTTCTATTAGATAAATTGATGGGAAACATAATAAGTGATCAATAATCTTGGGAGAAGTAAAACTTCCAATAATTTTTATAAATAGAAAAGATGTATATAATAAGAGTGAATAGCATGGACTGAGATGCTTCTTGAATAAATGCACTACATGCCTGTGTTTGTATTATGCTTCTATGAATTATCAGAGCTCATTTATAACAAAAGCAGAATTACACACCAAAATATGGGACTTGTTATTTGTATGTGTATTTGTGTGATGCATGTAAGTGTGTGTAGGCTTCTGGTGTTTTCCACTATTGGTCTCCTTCTTTTCTTTTGAGACAGGACCTCAGTGATCCCAAGGCTCGCCAAGTGGCTAGAATAGTGAGCTTGGAGAATTCCTCAGTGCTAGAGTTACAGATATAAATGGTTACACCAGGATTTATGTGCCCACTGAGTTCTGGATTCAAGTCCTTATTTTGTACTTTATTGGATGGGCCATCTTTCCAGGCTCTGGAAAAAGAGGGGGGAAATCCTAAATACCACAATAAGGAGAAAGCATTGTGCAGAGAAGAGGAAGCCGTAGCAATAACCACACGATGATAGACAATGCCAGTGCTTGTTGATAAAGGATTTGGTATTCTATTAATAGATTAGCTACTGCCCCAGAGTGTGTGGAAAGGGAACTGTGTAAGAGATTCCACTTTAAATGGCAAGAATAAAACAGTACAAATTAGAAGAGGTCTGGTGAGATGGTTCAGTTGGTAAAGTGCCTGACTTGAGTTCAATCCCTAGAACCCATGTAAAAAGAAGCAGTAGTGCAGGCTTGTAAGCTCAGTACTAGGCAGCTGGAGAGAGAGAGAGAGAGAGAGAGAGAGAGAGAGAGAGAGAGAGAGAGAGAGAGAAGAATGAAAATGAGGGAGACCAAGAAATAATGTCATTTCAAACAACTGAAATAGGCCTTTTACTTTTTTTCTTTTGGTATTTTAAGACAAGGTTCTTCTATATAGTCTATGTTCACCTTAAACTTATATTAATCCTGCTTCAGTTCCTGAGAGCTAGGATTATAGGCTAATGCCACATCTGACTCAATGTCCCCCCTCCTTTTTGCAGACTTGTACTAGCCTATGTCTTTTTTCTTTTAATGTTTATTTTATTTTTATTTTCAGTCACTCGTGCGCACGTGCGTGTCTGTGTGTGTGTGTGTGTGTGTGTGTCTGTGTGTGTGTGTGTGTGTTGGGGATTGGGGCTGTGCATGTGAATGCAAGTGTCCATGGAAGCCAGAATTGTTGGAGCTGGAGTTACATGTAGTGTGAACCCTTGGCCTTAGGTGCTGGGACCTGAATGTGAGTCCTCTGCAAAATCAGGAAATGCAAGCCTGCAGGAGGTGGCACAGGACTTTAATCTCAGCATCAGGAGGCAAAGACAGGCAGATCTCAGTTTGAGGCCAACCTGGTCTACAGAGTGAGTTGCAGGACAGCCAGAGTGACACAGAGAAACCCCAAAGAGCAGGAAATGCTTTTAACCAGTTGAGCCATCTCTCCAGCCTCAGTGCAAACGCAGTGTCTTCTGGCTGTTTTAATTTAATCAGATGCTTTGAACCCAAAGCAGGGAGAACAATATTTGATGTCAATGTTTAAGGGAAAGAGTCAAGAATTGTAGAAGCACTTTGCAAAGACAACAACGTCCTTGTAGCTACCGTTGTTTCCAGGCTGACAATGTGATTGTCAATTATGAAGACAGAAAGAGTTGTGACTAGAGTTTTTCTTAGGCTGCTGTGCCACGAAGGCGCGCATAATGGACAGTAAAAGAGCAATCAACAAAATACAGGCTAGTATAAAGACTGAACCTTAAACTGCGATCCAGTCAAAACACAGTTAAGAACCCAGCATTGTCTCGTGAATGAATAATAAAATAGCCGTGTTTTATTAGCTTTATTTCAAAGTATGTACAGCGTTTTGCCCCTCCCCCTTAAAAAAAAAAAAAACACTTGCAATTTGCTGGAGCAATGGTTTTCTTTTCTCCTTTTCTTTGAACTACAGTGGCTAATCTGATTTTGGTATTTCAGTAATTATGTCAATTAATGTGTGCCGAGAGTAATTTCATTTGCAGAAATGGATACCAGGTGAATATGTAGGCAGAAGGAGGTTGTCTCTTTAAGGCCTTGAATGCAGTTTTATCAGAGTACAAGATGGGAAGAGGTTTAAATGCTGGGTTCTTAACTGTGTTTTGACTGGATCGCAGTTTAAGGTTCAGTCTTTATACTAGCCTGTATTTTGTTGATTGCTCTTTCAGTTAAAACTGAATCGGTATCTAATTTATTTCTTTATTCGGAGTGAGAGTTGAGGCACAGTCACTCCACAGTCTAGGCTGGTCTGGAACTTTTTATGTAGCTCAAGGTATCTTGGTCTGGCCCCTTCTTGCTTCAGCAAGTGAAGTTCTGGGATGACAGGCATGTTCCACCACATCAGGATTCAGTTTATTCCTGCGTGCCACCATGCCTGGATATTCTGTCGCAAGTTCTCAGTGTGGGGATTACATCTGCACGCACGTACGAACTCCTTTTTATATCATTGGTCCTGATGGTTTCACAGCTTTACCAACTGAGCTCTCTCCAACCCTTAGTGACTCATTTTTAGGGACAGGTGCCTGGTAAGAAGCACTCCTTGTCCCCATTTTTCTCTTTCTTTTGAGACAGGATGTCATTGTAGTCTGTGCTAGCCTTGAACTCAGTATGTAGCAGAGTCTGGCCTGTGACTTCAGACCCTCTTGTTTCTATCAGCAAGACTGGAGGGATTACAGATGTGCATCACTACATTCAGCTGGAACCATCTTTTACTGTTCTGTTTAGAGACAAAGTTTCACTGTGTAGTCTTACCTGGCTTAGAATTCATGATCTGCTGCTTCAGCTTTCTTCCTGCTGGAATTAAAGGGACATGCCACCAAGCCTGGTTCCACGTTTATTCCAAGCCCACATCCATTCAGAGTTCCTTTTAGGTGTTTGGGACTAAGTCTGACAGATAGAGTCAGATAACCTGATTTTGATCCTTGGGACCTACACAGTAGAAGGAGGGAACTGAGCTAACCTCTGCAAATTGTCCTCTGACCTCATATACCCCATATATTTGTGCTATGTGTACCAGCACAAATAGATGCTACAAATAAATCCTAGCATTTGTAATGTAGGACCTCTCAGAGGTTATCTGGACTGTGTAGTTTGTTATTAATTGTAGTATAATTTTAAATTACATTTAGTTTTCTGTGCCAGAGCACAGGTGTGTGCATCGTAGGACAACCTGTGGGAGTTGGTGTATGTGCCTGCGTGCATAGGTGCAGGTGAGCGAGAGTGCTGTGTGTCCCAGGGAATGAACTCGGTCATCAGGATCGGCAGCAAGCCCTGTTATCAGGTGAAGCATCTTACTGCTGGTCAATATATTTTATTATTATTTTGTTGAACTGAGGTTCCAATCTAGAGCCTTGTGCATAACAAAACATGTGATTTACCACAGTGTTACATCCAGAGCCCCCTATTCTATTTGTTAAATATTTTCAAAGTGTGCATACTTCCCCCAACTGGGATGCTGTCTGATCTGAATTGGGTTTACTTCTCTTCAGAGGAAAATAAAAATCACAGGGCTGGAATGATGGCTCAGTGGTTAGGAGTACTTGCTGTTCTGGCTGAGGACCTACATTAGTTTTCTAGTACTCACGTCAAGCAGTTCACAACCTCCTGTTCAGTCCAGCTGTAGGGTGTCTGATGCCTTCTTCTGGCCTCCATGGGTGCCTTCACTCACCCGCACAGATGAACTCAGGCACATATACACATAACTAAACTAAAACAAAACCAGCTTCTTATGAGTCATCTACTGACTCCAATAGAATATTGATTCACAGGCTCCTGATCACATAGAAATATGGACCTCTGTCATTGGTAGCTTCAAGGAATTATCAAAATAAATTTTTGGAACAATCCATTAATTTCTCCACCTGAGCATATCAAGTAAGACTTGGAATATAAATAATGACCCTAGAAGGGCTAAAAATACTGGCTAGGAAGGTTTTGTGGTTTTGTTTGTTTTGCGAGTGCACGCGGTGTGTGTGTGTGTGTGTGTGTGTGTGTGTGTGTGTGTAGCTTATTAAATTTGCTGCAACCAACCACCCTATTACAAAAGCATCATCTGGTCAGCAGCAAGCATCTTGCCTTAGCTTCCTACAGCAGAGCCTGAGGAATATGGGTTGATGGCTGTGTCACTCACCAGAGCCCCCTGCAGAGATGATGAAAGTTTGTCTTACGATATTATGGAAATAGAAAGAATGCCTAACAAATTGAGCTATGAATCCCCTCATGGCTCCCCCCCCCCCATTAAAACTGCAGTTTGAAAAACAACTTCCAAATGTGTATAGAAAAAAAAAAAAACCAACCAGCAGGTGATAATTAGGGCAAACTTACAACAATGTTATTGCTGATGGTCTGCCTGCCAGTTAAGACAAGTTATCACTTCTCCCAGGAAGAGCTATTATTAAAAACAACTTAGGAGAGTTAAAGAAGAGAAGCTAAATGTGTTAGTTTCTTTATTTTCTCATTTGGAGATGGCATAGGGATAGATCATTAAACATCTCAGTTGTGTGTCTGGTCTCTGTGCAGACATGCACACAAAGTAACCGAGAGTTATAAAGGAGCAAAACATAAACCTTAGCTGCCTTGAGTTGAAAATCAATTTTCCTAATAAATTAAATTCAAATATTATATACTGGGATGTAACATCAAGAATGATGTGCTAATAATTGCCATGTTGGCAGAGTACAGAGTGCAGAGCAGAGGATTATAAAAATTTAGTCATATAGAAAACCTGGTACTAAGCCTAGTATTTGTGAGTGGAACACTCAGAGATTAGAAAAAGGGTTGAGATCTAATAATAGTATTCTCTTAGTTGGGATGAAGTTCAGTCCATAGAGTGCTTGCCTAGCATGCTCTAATAACTGGGTTCCATTCCCAGCAATGCATAAAAGTCTGGGTATGATGGAATATGTCTAGTCTCAGTACTCAGGAGGCATAGGATTTAGAGATTCAAAGTTGCCCTCAGCTACATAAAAAGTTTGAGGCTAGCCTGGGCTATATGAGACCCTGTCTCAAGACACTAACCAAAGAAGAATCTTCATTGTTTTTCTTTTAAAAGATTTACTTCTTTTGTTTATTATGTGCTTACATGTCTATATGTATGTGCACCATGCATGCCTGTTGGTGGAGAAGGCTAGAAGAGGGCATTGAATCCTCCAGAATTGGAGTTACAGATGTTTGTGAGCTGCCATGCTTGGAATCAAATCCAAGGCCTCTGTAAGAGCAATGCACTTTAAACAGCTAATCTAGCCAACCCAAGAATTTTCACTGAAATTCAGACTTCTTGGATTGGAATCAGAGAAACCTATAAATCATGGAAATTTTCTCTATGAAATCATTTTTACCTTTCCCTTGCATGATCTTTCCATTTGTGCTGACTTACATTTTTTGTCAGCTTGACACATGCTAGAGTCATTTTGGAAGAGGGAACCTCCATTGAGAAAAATGCCCCCACCAGATTAGCCAGTGGGTAACCCTGTAATGAGTGATGTGGTAGAGCCCAGTTCAGCAGAGGCAGTGCTACTCCTGGGCTGGTGATCCTGGGTGCTCTAAGTAGGTAGGCTGAGGAAACCATGAGGGGCAAGCCTCTTTCATGGCCTCTGCTTCAGTTCTCACCTGAAGATCCTGCCCTGACTTCCCTGGATGATGGACTATAAGCTGTAATTCCCAAGTTGCTTTTGGTCAGGGTGTTTATCAGAGCAATGGAAACCCCAACTAAGTTACCATTCAAGATTCTTTCAGCAGATCCACAAAGGGCAGGGAAATCGTACTGGAATGCATGCATGCTGATCTGTAGACATTTCTCCTTGAACATAGCCTGATGGGATCGCTTTGCACTCTCTGTTCTGAATAGGCTTTAGAGTGAATCAGATGTTGAACAAGGAGCCCCAGCTTACTCTATGCAAAATAAATATTGCACAGTGAAATCTTTCTTTCTTTCTTTTTTGCTTTTTCCACACAGAGTTTCTCTGTGTGTAGCCCTGGCTGTCCTGAAACTTGTTCAGCAGAGGTAGGCAAGCCTGATTAAAGGCCTGTGACACCACTGCCTGTTGTGAAATCTCTCTTAAAACTTGCAGAAACTAGGCTGGAGAGATATCTCCATTAACCACAGGGCACTCATTGTGCAATCAGGAGAACCCAAAATCTCAAGCTTCTATTGAAAAAGTGAAACATGGTCACACCCACCTTTAATCTCAACCCAGTCGAGGACTGGAAAGGAAGATCGCTGGGGTCTGTTGATTGTCAACCTAACTCCACATTCAGTGAGACAATTTGTCTCAACGAAATTAGACAGAGAGTGATAGAACAGGACATCTGACATTTTCCTCTGAAGCCTCCATGCATTTGGGAAGGTGCACACTTGCATATATATGTGTGTGCATACCCTGCCCCCACACAAACTCATATATAAACTTATACACAAAAATAAAACTTCTGAGAATTAATTGAGATATTACTTTAATACCCCTGGAACAGTGCCACGCACAGTAATTGCTTAGCTTATTATACAGTATTATTAATCATTCATTAGTGATCAAAACAGATGAGATGGAGGTTTAGAGACAAATAAGAGCAATATAACCCATAAATAATTTTAATTCTCCAATGGAAAACTACGATGAAATTCTGACCCCAAAAGCTATTACCAATTCTAGTGAGCACTACACTTGGACCCTGAAAAAAAAAAATCATTTAAACATTATCCCAAAATATGTTCACAAATTACTCTTGCCAGAGGCAAGGTTCTTGGATACAGTATATTACAGTCCACTTTCCCCCCAACTAGACATTACCCTTTAAAGACATGACTGCCAAGGGCTGCTCTGAAAAGTCACCAATATAATGCCCTTTATTATATTTGACAATTTCACACTTTTTCCAACCCAATCTCCAAAGTTTGTGAAAAGTGATTCTACTTGCAATGTTACTTCCTGGTTTCCTAGAATCTTGTCTGTATTGAAGACAAGTTTTACATCTGTCCCAGTTTGCTTCAGCTGTCAACTTGATACAGCCCAGAGTCATCTGGGGGAGTCTCAATTTGGGGATTGCCCAGATCACTGGTCTTATGCCAAGTCTGTGGGGAAATTGGCTTGTTGGTTGATGTGGGAGGGCCAGGCCTCTGTAGGTGGTGCCATCCTTGGGCAGGTGATCCTGGGTTGTATAACAAAGCTAGAAGAGGGAAGAGTGTGCCAAAGACTGAGCCATTAAGTGGTATTCTTCCATGGTCTCTGCCAGGTTCCTGTCCTGACCTCCCTCAGTGATAGAGTATGACCTGGAAGCATAAGCCAAATAAACTCGTTGCTCCTCAAAATGTTTGCATTCAGAGATTTTTTTTTTTTTTAATCACAGGAACAAAAAGAAAATTAGAATATCCTAGAAATGAACCGAAAATGAGCCCAAGTCCCTTGCTGTGTATGACAAGGAACCTGTCTCTATTTTCAGGAATTTGCTTGACAGCCTCAGTGTGGGCTCCAGCCACTGTAGGGAACAGCACCCTAGAAATTAACACAGGGAGGTTCAGTACAGAAGTCTGAATTCAAGTGACTGCTCCAGGGGCAGCAACAGTCAGTACAGCTAAGTAATTTTGGAAGGTGCCACTCTGCTCCCTAACAAATTCAGATATCACACAACACCATTCTCAAGGGGGGAAAAAAGCACAGGATGTACTAAAAAAAGATGCTATGTTTTCAAGAGTGCCTTGGGAGCCTTGAAAGGGAACTTTTTGAACATTTAACTGAACTTCTTTGATTTACAAGATGAGAAAATTAGTCATTTGAAAGTCTTGCCTAAGGTTAAATGGTTTGTTTCCCTGGACAGACATAAAGCCTGTCTTGTTAACACTGTATCTCTTCTGTCTCCTTGTCTCCCACTACCCATATGCTCACAGACCTGGGTTCCCGAAAGAGGAAAGCTGGAGTGTGACTTAAAAACAAAGTATTGAGAAACCAACCACTAAATCTGGAAGTGTTAAGACAAAGAGACTCACTTGCCAGAAAATAAGATTCAAGCACTTCTCTGTTTGGGGTGCCACTGTATTCCCTGAACCTACAGCTGTGAAGCCCTAATTTCTGTTGATTGCAAGGGAAAAAAAGTGTCCACCCATTTGAGAAACTCTTTTTTTTCTCTTCCACTGCTTCTGACCTTCTAGTTCTGTTATGTGCAGACTGGGATTCAGAACAGTAGAAATCGCGTACAAAGCATTGTAACACGGTGCCTGGCTCATTGTGAGCAATTAATGTCAGTTTGTTTTCTTTTCCTTCATGCCAAGTGTGGCTGCTGGGGGTGAGGGGGTGATGTGCTACGGTGTTTATGTGCTTGGACAGAAAGCGAAGCAACTAAGAGATTGCTGAGAGAAGACTGTAGGTGAGTATAGATCAATTCCAAGTGCCCTGAAAAAACGCACAGCTATTTTATCCAGAGAGGATGGTCGCTTTGGTTGATCGATTCTGGGCTGCAGTGAGCTCTTTAATACAACTTTTTATAAGCATCCGTTACATCGTGCTGGAAAACGTAGGGAAGCCACCTCTGCTCCATCCTCCTGCAGCTAAACAGTAAGTGAAGCCTGCAGCGAGGGGGGGATGGCAGTTTGGAGTCTAAAGGGTCCTCAGGCTGGGACAGCTCCAGCTACTCAGTCCCCTGCTCCAGGTTCAAGTTCGCGGTGTCTGGCTTCTCCATAGCGGCCAGCGCCTCCTCAAAGTGTCTCCCAGAGGGAGACCAAAAGTGCAGCCCGGGGGTCACCTGGGTTCAGGGGCATTCAAGGCATTCGGTGTTCTACCACGTAGAGCTGGCGGGGGTGGGGGGGAGTTTCAGCTCTTGCCTGTTGGCTGTCTCGGTGCGACTGGACGCAGCACTAGGCCACCCTTCTGGTTCCCAAAGTGCACCCTCTTTGGGTCCATGCTTTGCACCTCCTCGCGCTGCACACACTTTTTATTTTTATTTTTATTTTTGTACCGTGTGCGCGCGCGCGCAAAACGGCTAGAGGTACTTCAGAGTAGTTGAACCAGCAAGAGCTTCAGGAGTGGAGGCACTCCGCGAGCAAGTGTCCGGAGAAAGGTGCCTGGTACGCGTGCGCGCGCGAGTCCTCCGTGCGTTTGGCGGGATGTTGGGGCAACCTCCGCGCCCCCGAACTTCAACTCCTCACCGGCCCGTGACCGACCCCTCCAGCATACCCCACAGCCTCTGGAGACCCCTTCCGCCCCCAAGTGCGCAGGCCCGGCCGCCCCAGCGCGCATGCCCTGGGCTCGTAGAGCGGTGGCCAGCCCCTCAGCCTTTTTGCTTTCCACACACTCTACAACTGGGGGGGGGGGGGAGGCTGGTCACGTGATCCAGCCGGGCCCGAGGCGCGCTGGAGGAGGGGGGACGGGAACGCGCGTGGGAGAAAGAGAGAGAGAGAGAGAGAGAGAGAGAGAGAGAGAGAGAGAGGCGCGAGGGGAGGGGCTTTTCTCGGGAGCGCGCAGCTAGTGGTGCATGAGTGGAAGGGGCGGCCCTCGGGAGCGCGCCCCGTGGTGTCGGAGGTCGGGGGAGAGGACTAGGCGTGAGAGATTTTCGAGATCCTGGGAAGGGGGAAGGCCCTCGGGAGCGCGCCGAGTGAGGCGTGAGGGGAGGGGTAGCTCTCGGGAGCGCGTGGAGAGCCCGGAGGGCGGTCCTCGGGAGCGCGCGTAGAGCGAGGCGCGAAGAGGGCGGTCTTCCAGAGCGCTCGCCGGCGAGCGAGCGCGAGCGCGCGTGCGAGAGAGGGAGAGAGAGGGAGAGACGGCAAGCGGGCGGGCGCGGGGCTGGGCCGAGGCGGGCGGCGGCGGTGGGCCGGCCGGAGGGGGAGGAGCGGGCGCTGTGTGAGCGAGGCGGGCGGAGGATGAGGCCGTGCCCGGGCTCTGGCTGCAGCCGCCCGGGGACACGCCGTGCACCCTCGGGCTCCGGACTCCGGCGGCGGCGGCCGAGGCAGCGTTAGCTGCGAGCGAGCGAGCGAGCGGCATCTCCCAGCGCTTCTTCTTCAGGCGGGGCGACGCGAAGAAGAGGCGGCGGCGGCACCACACCGGTGTATCTCGGTTTGGAGACTGCTCTTCGCTTTCCTCATTGACTGACTCACCCCCCCTTTATAATTTTTTTTTGGAGGGTTGACCTCTGGAACTGGGGGTGGGGAAACAATTTGTGTGTGTGTGCGTGCGTGCATGTGTATGTGAGGAGAGGGTCGGTGGCACGCGCCAGGCTTTGCAATTCTTCTCTTTCATCTTTTTCTCCTCCTCCCCCCCTTGAAAACCTAAAAAAAAAAAAAAAAAAAAAGGAAAAAAAATCCCACAACTGCTTCAGCGTCCTCCTCCTTCTCTTCCTCCTTTCCTCCGGCAACCTCTGTCTCCGCTCGTGATTGCGTGGTTATGCTCACCTCTCTGGGGGGTCTCGCCCCTCTCAGCTTGCTCTCCAGCCCTGGCTTCCCTTGGATACATTTCTTTAAAAAAAGACTGGGAGCTCGGGAGTGAGTTTTTCTGCGAGACGAGTGTGTGAGAGGCGGAGGTGTGGGGTGTTTTCCTGCACGAGGGGGCGGGTGAAGTTCATTGCCACCCACCCCTCACTTCACCGTGACCTTTTCGGACCTCGGGCTTTTTTTTTTTTTAATTGGGGGGGGGGTGTCTCTAGAGAAAACCAGAAGCAAGGCGATTTCAGTGGTGGGGAGAGAGCATGGCCGCGGGGAGGGCTTCCCCAGTCTCTTGATCAAAGCATTCCGCTATTCTGATTTATTGCCTGCTTGGTGAGTTATTTTTTTCCCCCTTTCCTCTGTAAAGGAGACCTGTGTGTTCAGCCATTACTTTGCTCGGCGCTGTTCGCAGGCATCTCCGACCCTCGGTGCAGAGGGGAGCCCCACACTTCGCCCTCTCGCTTCCCTGTCCCTCCCTCCCCGTCTCCCCGCCCCTTCCCCCTTTTTTCTTTCTCCTTCCCCCCCTGCCCTCCCTTCTTGTTCTTCTTCGGCTTCTTTTTAAATTTTTTTTTTTTTTTTTTTTAATTCCTTCTAGTCGCCTTCTCCCCCGCGCCCTTCCTCGCGGCTGGAGGGAGAAGCCCGTGCGGGGGGGGGGGCTCGGTGTCAATTTTTTTTTTTTCTTCTTGGTGTGTGTGTGTGTGTGTGTGTGTGTGTGGCCGCGGCCCGAGCCTGTGGCGCGCGGGTAGGCGAACGGGGACGATCCCCGGCGCAGTTAAAAGAACCATGGATGGCCCGACGCGGGGACATGGACTCCGGAAAAAGCGGAGGTCGCGATCACAGCGAGACCGGGAGAGACGCTCTCGGGCCGGGTTAGGAACCGGAGCGGCGGGTGGTATAGGAACCGGCCGGACCCGGGCTCCCTCGCTGGCTTCATCGTCGGGCTCCGACAAGGAAGACAATGGAAAGCCCCCATCCTCCGCCCCGTCCCGGCCCAGACCCCCGCGGAGGAAGCGCAGAGAGTCCACCTCAGCCGAAGAGGACATCATTGATGGATTTGCCATGACCAGCTTTGTTACTTTTGAAGCGCTGGAGGTAAGGGGGGACCCCCTTTCCTGTTCCCCCCATGTTTTCCTTTTATGCATGACACCCCCACTCGGCTGCACCCCGGTTTTCTTGCCGCCCCCGCCGCATTCGAAGCTGTCTGTCTTGGCTGAGGTCTTATTGTTGGGTGTGGGGTTGTGTGTAGGGGGAGCTGGGGGCAGATAGGCAGCAAGGAGGGAATCGCCAAGCGGTATGCCTGGTCTGGTCTTCTACTGGTTTCGTTCTTGTCCAGCTTGCCTTTCCCCTGCGCCCCCTTCCTGCACCCCCACCTCCCTCCACAGCAGATGGGTGGAAAGAAAGGGGTTCAGGCATCACAACAATGCGCCCCCCTTCTCCACGAATGGCTCTGCCCCCACTCCTTTCCTCCTCTTCTCCCTCCCCAATCATGGCTTCTTGGCTGGTGGAAGTCTTTGCTTGGGTTTGGGGCTCCTGTGGACTGTTCTCTGTGTGCCTTCTACAGAGCCATATGTTCCCGTGCGTGCGTGTGTGTGAGTGTGTGTGTGTGTGTGTGTGTGTGTGTTAGTCTGTCTAGTATATGCCTTTTCTGGATGTCCTGGGGGCCAGAGGCTGCTGGGGTTTTGTGGCTTTTCTGTACCCCCTCCCCCTTTTTTTGGTGAAGCTGGGGAAGGGGGCGTTTTCTCCTTGTTGGGAGAAAGGAGGGAGGAGGGGAGAAGAGGGAAGGATGGAATATCTTTCTATATTGCAGAAAGGGTTAATGACAATATTATCCACACACATACACATATATTTTCGTGTGTGTGTGGGGTGTGTGCGTGTGTGCATGAGCAATTTAGTTGAAGGGCAGAAGAAGGTACACCAGGGAGGGCTGGTAGGAGACAAGAACAAAATCCTAGCTGGCTGCTGAAGGGCTTGTCACCAATTGTCCCTCTTTTCCTTTTTGTATGTCCCCCTAACCCCTAATGATTGGCTTTGTGTATGTGTTTGTGTGTCTGTCTTTATTCCTTAGGCACCTGCAGGCAGCCTTGGTTTTTCAACTGCACATTTTCCTGCCTGCTAAGAGGCTCCTGGTGTGTGTGTGTGTGTGTGTGTGTGTGTGTGTGTGTGTGTGTGTCTATTTGTTGGATGGAAGGAGCTGGTGGGAGACAGTCCAGGGGTCACAGAAAAGTATCTTTGCCTGGGCAGATCTGATTTGGTGCTAGGCTTGGTCATTGGTTTCTATACATTTAACTGCGTTCTTTCCTCCTCTACCTCCCTTTCCCCACTCTCAACCACACACAGGAGGTTCTGAGGTCCTCCTGAGTTGATCCAGCACAAAACCAATATATGGTTGGTTTGTAGCCTTTCATGGCACCTGACATAATGGTGTGAGGAAACTTTTCCCTTTCCTTTATTTATTTATTTTTGCTGTTATTGTGGTATTGTTTCAGAGGTGCCAAAGTGAGCTTTGTTAATGAGGGCTTAAGCCTCACATGCACTGACTGTGCAGGTTTAGGTTGTTGGTTCTCGATCTGTGTTTGGATTTCAAGTTTAAGTGTTTTTAAAAAGGCAGTCTTCCTGTCTGTCAGACTTGCAGATTTCTGTAAAGTGCTTTGGATGGGGGTGATGGTGGTGGCCGGTGGCCAGTAGCTACTGGAAGGGAGGCTGATGATTCTAGCATTGGTGGTGATCAGAGATTTTGATGCTAGGTCTTGGCTTAATTATTGATTTTAGAGTTGGTGCTCTTGGCTCTAATGTTGAGTGTCACTAGTCAGGCTGCTTATAACTGTATTTCTTAACTTTGCAAAGATGCATGTGTACTGCAGTTTGACCTCTTTCTTGCTTTAAAATGGGCATTGAAGTGGCATCATGTATCCTAAGAGAGAATGCTGCCTGAGATTTGGCTCAGTATGGCTGCTTATGGTTGGTGAAGGAAAGCACTTGAAAAAGCTACTTACAAGTGGTTCTGTGCTCTGGGTAGTTGTCATGCCCTGCTGGGTGGCCCACTTAGTCAGCAAGAGGGAGATCTGTATCTTCTCATTACCACTGTTGAAGGCCAGGTGGAGATGGAAGTAAGTTTTGCACTTATTTTGTATTTTGTTTAAGTAACTGTTTGACTTTATCTTTTGCTAGAAAATGTGTCTGGTCCAGTCTTGTTTTAAGCCTTAAAATTTATAATTTTTAAAGAAGATTGAGTTTAAACTGCACCTTGAATAGCACACTTCTTTCTGCGATGCAATTTACTTCTCAGCTACTTTTCTAGATTTAAAACCTGAGGATGATTTGGTTAGCTGGATGTTATGATACTTTCATGTCCACCACAATATCACATAGGTAGTGGTGCATTAGTATAAAGGGTCTAACTTTAAAAAAAATACATTTTGTATGAGAAAGTAGACAGAACAGTAGGATAAACTCCAATGGACTCAACCCCCAGACTCAACAACTTACAGCTCATATCTTGCTTCTTCTGTAGTTCATTGAGCTCCCTCTCAACTTTCAGACCTGCTGTGATGACATCTGTAACTATTTCTGCATTAACCTCTGAACTATATATAAATTACGTAGATGACTTTAGAAATATTACAGTACCATTATCTCTCCTCAGTAAGTTCACAGTTCGCTAGTGTTACATAGTCCATCTCATCATGTTTTCAGAAGTTTAGATTTTTTTCTTAAAAGAAAACCTGTTAATAAACCTGTTAAAACCGTGTATTGGAAGATAAAAATAATCATGTTTACTTTTGGGGTGGGGGTAGTGGTGGTGAGCAAAATGTAAATATATTGGCTGTTAACACAGTGTCCATGTTGGATGGTCAGAACCTGAGCTTGTAGTGACTGTTAGTGTCTCTGATCTTCACTATACTAAGTTTGAAAGATTTACTGAACTGTCAACAAGAAATATGAAGGCTTATGAAGAAGCAGGCAATTCAACTATGAACTTGGATAGAAGCGTGTGTTAAGAACATATGTGTGTTAAGAATTACCATAGATACCAAGAGTTACCCTAAATACATACTTGTGCTCATAGATGAAAATAACCTTTGCCATCAAGAGGCCATAGATATTGTCTTGGACAGTTAGGCTTATAAATTACACCAGTTTAGAGCCATTTCTGGCAGACTTAGGGATCACATACTTAGGTTGTGAATCGACAAACTGACTCTTAAGATTTTGTTCTTAGGGACTTCTTGGTGGTTGTGACTTCCTTCTTTCCTTTTTCCCTCCCTCCCTCCCTCTTCTCTCCCTCTGTTCTTTCCTTCCTTCCAAAAGCTTCTAAGTGATAATGGAGAATTTTGATGTAAATACTTCCAGGGCTGCTGTGGTTTTACAGATACTGGACTAAAAGTAATAAGCATAATGGCAGCCTGTAATTTTATGCTTATTCTTTACAATTTTTATATAAGAAGATGGGAAGCTCAGAGGGCAGTTTGGCATCTCCTACGTGGTGGAAGCAGTGAAACTGGCTGAGGTAGTTGCAAACTCTGCAGGGACACTTGTCTTGAGTAATTGTGCCCTGAAGTTCAAGTATGTGATTACGACGAGTCTCATGATAGGAGATAAGAGGGTAGGTGAGCAGGCTAAAGTTGAACGGTGTGTTCGCATTACACAGTTGGGAAGCAGAGGTGCCATTTAGAAACAGTATTTCGTGTTTGGGTAGTCTTTGGATGTTAGGATGAGGGCAAGTAGCTCTAAATGTGTTGTTTGTTTTAGGTTTTGGGAGGCAGTAGTGGGCAGGGTCTTGTTATGTAGCACAGGCTAGCCCTGTTACATTCAGTAGAATTCTTCTGCTCCAGCTTCCAGAGTGCAGGGCTTATGGGCACATGTTTTCCCACTTGGCAGTCAGGACTTTTTTTTTTTAAACAAAAGAACAACAAACCCAAAACAAAGTGGCTTCTAACAATCAAAGTATAACAGGATGTACTTACTGGTGTATCAGCTGAGGTGTGTTTCAAAACTCTTTAGGTTTCTTTTAGGAAGCCATGAGTATCCTGGCTGAAAATTTTGACTTTTCGAATCAGTTATTTCTCCCCATTATTCTTCTTTTGTAACTTGGATATTTCCTTTTGTACAGCTGACCAAAGGGAAAGAAAGATGACACTGGTAGACTTGTCAGACAAGCCTGTTGGTGCTGTAGTGTTCTGGAAGAAAAAAAAATAAAAGGGAAAACTCAATTCTGGTGTGTAGGGGATCAAATAGAGGCTTTCCTGTGACCCTTGCCTCCTGGTTCTGCTTCAGGGCTCACCTATGTATTAGTAGTCTATTAAATATTTTATATGAAATCTGACACATTTATCTTTTAGGTCTAGTAGCTAGTAATTTAGTTATGAGATTTCACTTACTAAGTTTATCTTGTTCCTCGTGCCACTCAGCAGACATTTATGGAGTGCCTAATATATGCAAGGCACTAGGATATGAGAAGCCTAAAATGTTTATAACGTCTGGAAAGATGCAGTGTAGTTGATAAGTTAAATCTAGTACCTAAAAAATGAATTTGAATTAACTAAAGTAGACTTTTAGAGAGAAGAGAGTGAGATAAGGTATTTTGTGGATGTGTGTGTTTTGAGACATGATCTCATGTACTCTAGGCTGGGTTCAAACTTACTGTGTAGTGGAGTTGTGATCTTCCTCCTTCCACCTACTGAGTGCTGGAAAAATAGATTTTTACCCCATCCCCTATTTTGGCTGTGCCGAAGCTTTGTGCATGTGCTAAGAAAGCATCCTACTAACTGAATTACATCCCCAGCCCTGAGAAGTCCTCCTGGAAAAAATGGGCTCTAGAAAGGTGTAGTGATTGGTAGATAAGTTAGTAGTGAAAAACGGGAGAGCTTTCTGAAGAAATATTGAAGGCAGCATAGGAAGAAGGTCAACAGAAGTCACTGGGTGATGAAGACCAGGGGCTGAGAAGGCCGGTAGGAATGAGTACAGTAGTACTCCGAGAAGTACCCCTAAGAAGTTCTTCTTAGGACCAGGAGACCCACCAGCTAGACTTGGCTTTTCCAAGTAGTTGTATGAGACAACTTGGGACATCACCTTTTTAAAGCATCTTTTTCCTCGGTCCACGGTTAGCAGAAAGATTGAGATGAAGTTATAGTGAATGTCCTCAGGCTGGAACGGGACATAGCTTTGTGCAGGTCCTCATAGATTACGTTTTAGATGGAAGCAGAATGATCAGTTCTCAAATACATTTTAGAATGACTTGTTCTGCTAGAATTAAAATTCTTTATTATCTGAGTGTGAATTTTGATTATCAGAGGAGAGAATAGAGTGTGCCTTATCTCCGAAATCTCTCTGGCCATGGAACAGTTTAATTCTCAGCATTGTATCCATAAATCAGTAGGGAATATGGGTTAAGGTGTCAAAGAACCCATTCCAGATGTTGGTGTTTGGTGATCTCTGAGAGTCAGGGGGATTGGGCTGACAGTAGGGTGTAGAAGCTCAGCCTCAGAGGCAGTTGTACTGGAGGCTACTGCAGGAATGGCAGGTGGGGTCTGTGATGATATTAATAGAGAGATGTCCACTTACTTTTCTACCTCGTGTCAACTGTTTTTCTGATTTTTTTCCCTAACCCCACCAAGAGGTGAGTGTTGGTGAGCCCTTCTCTCTAATAGCTCTTTCTCAGTGTGACAGCTGCTTGATTCCGATGCTACCACATTGCCCTCCACCAATGCTTTTACCTTCCCTCCATCCCTTCTGGTTTTATGTACTGCTGCTTTTTAGCAATCTGGAAAAGAAGGTTGGGATGGGAAAGGAATTTGACATTGGTGTTAAAACAAAGGTTTCCGGTTAGCTGGCTCTTGGCTTGCAGCACGTGGCATGGTAATTCACAGAGGGCCAGAGCATCTTCAGTGCTGTTACAGAGCCAGGGAAAGGCATGGATCAGAGTCTTTCTCGACTGTTTTTCTCTCTGTCTTGCAAAGTTTGGCTGTGAGATTGCTGAAAGAGGTCAAGTCACAGCATTTCAGTTCTGAGAAGTGTGCATAACTCCAGGTTCTGAGGACTTTCTGGGTGATTGGGGGGAGGGGGGAATGTGAATTGCATGTGTACATGAACTCAAGCTTCTTACCATACTCTCTGAACTTCTGTATTTTACTCTGTGAAGCAAAGATTCGCTGAAGGAGTCTTTATGTGAGGTGAATTTGAAGGCCTTGGTAGGACGATTCCCTGTGGCTCTTGAGATTAACTGCTTTCGCTATGTTGTGTAAGATACAAATGAGTCAGATGATTTAAAGAGTGGACCATGAAGTTAGTGATTGGTTCTGAGAGAGGTTTTCCCTTAACATTTATTTGGAAAAAGGTTAATAAATTTTTTTTTTTTTTTTTGAGTGTAGCTCAGTGGTAAAGTACTTTTCTAGTGTGTGCAAGGCTATGGGTTCAGTCTTCCAGCACCACTTTAAAGTTCAAAACAAAATTAAACTCAGAGTAGTTTGTTGTGGTAGAGATTCTGGGATACTTATATATAAAGCTGTTTTTAAAAAATATACTGTCAAAAAATAAATTGTGATTAGTTTGAGAGATTGCTAAGACTATAAAGTCCTTAAGCACAGAAAACAACTGTCGGGATTATTGTGGAATAATCTAGGTCACCATGATGAGACAGTTGATAGTGGTGCCTGATGAAAGAAGTGTGTGTGTGTGTGTGTGTGTGTGTGTGTGTGATTGCTCTTGTGTGTGCATCGGTGCTGAAAGTGGATTTCAGTCATTTTACACAGCTCTGAATAGGTGTATATTTACAATACACCAAATGTAGTTTCACTTCTTGGAAGTGAAGAGGCAGCATCTCTTTAACACTTCCCCTGCACTCCAGGGTTGGGATTACACCCCATATGCTGTAGATTTAGTAAAACCACCTGGTAGAAGGATAGCAATATATTATTTGATGACAGTCTGCAAAATTTAAGTAGGTTCAAAACTCATTTGAAATTGGAAAGAAGACTGCAGCAGTTAATTAGGTAACAGTCAAGACTGGAGAAGCTAACGGCAATTTGGGAGATAGTGTTAGCTAGGACAGAAGCACTGCTAACATGTAATCTCCAGCTGATCTATGAATGGAGGTCTCCTGTTGCTTTATCTGCTTCATCCACAAGTAGGAGACTTAGATTTGAAGAGAGAGGCTCTAAGGTGTGTCATCTTTTCCCGACTGGTGTGAGCTTTGTCTTCACATCCTCTGTCTCCCATGCAGAACAAGGAGTAATATATTGTTTTTTCATGTCTTGGTATCAGTCAGGGTCACAGAGAATAGATAGGTCTTTTTTTTTTTTTTCTAATGCTTTTAATAACTGTGGGTGAGAATGAGTAGTTTCACACCACCTGACAGCTTTTGCTTGCTTAGGAAGGGACTATGTAGGCGCAGGCTTCTATGTCTGTCCTGTTTAAGTCTTCAATTCCATGTAGTTTTAAGAGGACCTGGAGCTTGAACTCATATGAAATGCTTATTTCTGGGTCCAGTTGCATTACAGGCCACCTCCCTGCTTCCAGCTTTCTTCCCCTTACCGAAAGAGTTATCACAAGTAGGAACGCAGAGAATGGAATGAAAAGTATTTGGGAAGTTGTGAGAGAAATATGAAAACTTCATTTCTAAGTTTTCATTATTTGAACCTTGATAATCTGAGGTACTTTGGTACTATTAACTCTGGGTTAGAGGATTGCTTGTGCTCTTTATTATCTCTTAGTTCATAGGTAAACAGACATGCTAAATATGTACACATATTTGTTTAATAGTTTTCTGTCATTTTGGCTTGTTGGTATACCTCATAGTGGTTTATGCTCTTGGTATCAGAACCTGGTAAAACCTGGGTGTAGTAAAAATGAGAGCCATGGAGGAAAAGGAGAAAGTTTCTAGTGTACATGGGTGACAGTAATGGCTAGTAAGGGTGAGTTGTAAGTTGCATCAGAAGAACTTTTAAAAGTACTTTAGAGTAGCTACTAACTGGACCACTGCCTACAAACACAGTGACCCTTGGTTCTGTGGGTGAGATTTGATACTTCCAACTGAGGCTAAATTTTGAATCCTAAAATTCAAAACCATTGCCATGGTCAAGCTGTAGTAGTAAGTGAGAAATGCCATTTTCCTTGTTGTCCCTACACTTAACCTTTTCAGCCACAAAACAACCCTTATATTAGATATTTGTTGTTTCTGCTGTTGTAATATTTTAGAACTTAAAGAAATGAAGAGGCCCATTACCCAGTACTGTAGCTATCCCTCAGTTGTTACACCGCGGTAATGGTTCTTTTTTCTCTTCTTCCTTCTCCCTCCCTCCCTTCTTCCCCATCGTGTGATTGGCCTTGAACTCGTAGGAGATTAACTTGACTCTACCTATCTGGTGCTGTGATCAGAGGTGTGCCACATCATCCCTGACTTTTCTTCTTTTTACTTTTGGTTTCTGTTCATTTCCCCCCCCCCCCGCCCCCACCCCCATTGGCTAAAGGTTGCTAATTAGGCAGCCGGTAGTGAGCCATTTAGTGTAGTTTAAAATGAAAGGGAATACCTGAGAATACAGATGCAAAGACAATAGCTTGTCATCAGAACATTACTTGCTTTCAGTTACATGACAGAAATGACAGTGACTTCCACTCACAATCATGAAGGTCTTCAATTGAACTAAGAAATGCTCCAGTACTTTTTAAGTGAAAGTAAGCCTTCTCTGGGGCAAAAGAGGGAGACAAGAATTCGATAATTGTGTGTGTAGATTCCTTCTTGTTACAGTGTTCTCTGAGGTTACTTGAGAAAATTAGTTTTAAGATTAACTGGAGGAATTCAGTCTTTTGGAGGGGTTATCTTTAAATTCAGACCTGACTTCCTGAGTAGTCTTCAGATCCATTTCACTCCACATCTTGGTGTTCTTTGCACAGATGTTGTCCCTGGTTTTGTAGTTCTTTCTGTCCCTCATTTTGCAAATGGAAATAGTTCTCAAGGATGAACTGATCTGTTCCAGATCATACTGTGGGTTAGAGATCCCAACTATCACCCAATGAATGTAGGAGATTATTTTCCCTTAGTGCTGCTGAGTACAAGGACTGGGAATTATGGAAGAAAGTTCTGTTAAATTTTAAGTCATCGCCCCCACCACCAATCTTGGAATTTCTGTGTAGTCTAGGATGACCTTGAACTCCTGATCCTCTCAGATCTACTGAGTTCTGGGGTTAGAGGTGTGCATCACCAGCCCTAGTTTATACACTGTTGGAGATTGAACCCAGGGCTGTGTGTGTGCTGGGTAAACTCCCCACCAACTGACATACATCTGTAGTTCAGAAGGAAGGTTTTAAAAACAATAATCAAGAGGAACACCCATAGAAACTTACTTTCTTTTCCTTAACAAAGTTCTGTTGGTTATTTAATATCAAGGACTTTTAAAAATCATTCTTCCCACATGTTCCCTGAGTAGTACACTACCTTGAAATTCATTGCTCCTTCCTATGGTGTATTGTTTTAAAATACCCCTTCCAACCTTTCTGTCATGAAAGTATTGGCTTCTCATTCTTGAATGTCCAGTGGAAAGATAATTACTTGGATATAAAATATTATTGTGGCCTAGTTAACATTTTTATTTATTTATTTATTTATTTTGAGTGAGGATTAAGTTATTTTCTTCAGAACGATAACCTGGGGAAATGAAGAGCAATTTCCATCAATACTGATAGCAGAATACATGCAACAGAGGAACTTTGGCATGTATTTGAGATGAATATTCAAACTTTCTTTTGAAGTACTTAAAATACAGGACTCACATGATTGTGCTGGCTAAGGCATTTGTCTGTTTATTGCTGAATGAGGAAATTTATAACAACTGTTTGTCATGCGTGTATGTTTATAACCATTCATATAATGGAATGAAGTTTTTCGTGGGATTGTAATAACATACCAAGATGGATGTAATTAAAACAGAAGCAGATTGACACCTTGAATTAAATGCAAACCAGAATCTAGGATACCTGTGCTTTTTGCCTTTTGTATTTGCTGCAGGGGCAGTCAGCCAGATACGCAAATAAAAAGACATTGATGAATCTCTCTGGGTGTGTATGTGGTTGCAGAGAGCCCAACTATTTTATTAATCTTTTACCAACCATTGTTTAGATTTGCAGCAATGATGGAATGTATTAATTTGGCAGACCAAATAGCCTAGGACCAGAATGTAGGAAATAATCAGAGGAAGACATGATTGATAGGTTGTCCCATAAATAACACATGCGACTGACAAAGGGGCTGAGTAATCTTTAGATCTGTGCTTAATGTCATTAATGGAGCTGTTAAACCAGGATGTTTGAGTTTGAACTTCAATCAGAGAGGCCTTGCTTCCCATTTAAATGTAGACCTATCTCTGGTTATGCTCCCTGAGCTGATCTGTTGACAAAGTTGGTATAAATCGAATTTTTGTAAATTGGATCAGATGTCGGGGGAATCTTGCTGTGAAAAATGAGTCCTTTTTACCAAGCGTAGTACTCGTCTCTGCAGGGAAGCTGGGATTTTGGTAGTCATGTGTTCTAGTTTTATTTCTGTTGCTGTGATGAAACACCCTGTCCAAAAAAGAACTTAGGGGACTGGAGAGATGGCTCAGCTGTTAAAGGCTAGGCTCACAACCAAAATGTCAAAGAGCGGCTTAGAGGAGGAAAGGATTTACTTAGCTTACAATTCCAGGTTACAGTCTATCATCACGGAAGTCACAGTGGCGTGAGTTTCAGAGAGCCAGTCATTCCATATCTACAACCAAGCAGAGAGAAACAATTGCATGAAGTTGCTGTTGCTCAGCTAGCTTTCTTTACTCTCTCTACTTAGGACTCCTAGCCTAGGGAATAATGTCACTCACATTCAAGGCGAGTCTTCCTGCAGTCCACCCTGATCTAGATAATTTCTCAGTTGAGCAAACAGGAGGAAAGTGCTATTCTCAGTTGATACTAGCCGGAGGCAAGTCAGTTAATTGTTCAAAACTAACCTTGAGGAATGAACTGAAGAGATGGCTCAGTGGTTAAGAGGGGATTGCTGCTCTTGAAAGAATCTGAGTTCAGTTCCCAGTACTCAATGTTGTTCAGCTTATAACTGCTGCAGCTGCAGCTCCAGGGGACAGGACACCTGTGGTCTTTGAAAGTACCTGTGCACACATGGACATACCCAGACACATATACCCAGTTAAAAGTAATAAAAATCAATCTTAAAAGAACAAATAACAAAATAGCCATCAGATCATGTTTGGTGGGTGAGGCTTTCTGTGCTTCACATGTCCCATCTTCATGTGTTTCCAGGAAGGAAATGACTGAGAATTTCATGTTTCTCTTCAGGTTTCATACCTTACTTGGTCTTGGTACTTCCAGAATTAACTGATGGTGATTGGACTAAGCTCTTGTCATTCAGATCTCAGAGCTTGGTTTCCAGGTGCACGCTAAGGAGGGCTTGAGGCTGTGAATGTGGAATATGATTTCCATATCTGCTCCACTGGGGGGTCCAGGCATGTCATAACCACTCCAGAGCCAGGATTGTACAGAGGCACCCAAGCTGTGCCTTTTCTATATTATGTTTTTCTAAAACAGTTCAGTTTTAAAATTGTAAGGGTGCCAAAAGCAGGGCTGTTTTGTTATTAGGAAAGTCGAGGACATCTGTTGTATCTTGTTAAACAGGGGAGGAAAACGCTCTAATCAAAATGTCTAATTATGCCCTCTCAACTGACAGAAATATCCTTTACTGAATTTTTGGGATTGGTCTAGATGGAATAAGCTGGCCTCTAGACGAACCGTGATGTAGATTTACTCTATTAAGAAAAATTACCTTTAATGGAGGTGACATAAGGGTTTTATTTTATCAATTTGCTTTTACCCTGTGTGTCAAAAAAGGTATTTTCAGAAGTCATCTACAGCAGCATGAAGCTCTTGTTTTTCTTCTCCCTCTCTCTCCCAGAGCATAGGAGGCCCCCAGAGGGAGTTTTTATTCCCAGATGTGAGCCTCAAAGGTTATGTGGTAGCTGAGAGCTACCTGGGGGAGGGAGCAAATGATAATTGCAGGTGAGCTGTAAGGGGATCATTCAGCCAGAGTGCTGGGAGGTGAGATTTCACACCTGAGTGTTGAAACCTGCTCAGTGAGACAGTTGGTTGTTTAATTTAAAACGTTTCATTAATCTTAACACTGAGATGGTCCAGGGTGTTCTAGGTGACCTCCTGTGCAAGGAAAACAATGGCTTTAAAATATTGCAGTATGTCATGTTGCAGTGTGTCATGTTCCCTGTTGAAAGTTGTCTTACATAATATCTGAAAGTATCAGATATATTGTCCTTGACCACTAATTAGATAATTTAAATTGTGTGTGTGTGTGTGTCCCCTTGCTTGAATGTGCACACAGAGGTTAAGAGGACAAGTTTTAGGAGTCCTTGCGTTCTTCCCACCCTGCGTACCTAGGATGGGATCCAGGTCATCGAGCTTGGCAGCAAGTGCCGTTGCCCCGGCTTCCTGTCTTTTGATCTGTGTTTCAAACTGTGATCTTAAACTGAACTATTACCTGTGTTCAGAATCACCGATGATAACAACAATAACAACAATAATAATATTTTTAGCAGCACTATATTCATGATAATTTGAAGATTGGGACATGGATTAAGTTAGAGAGGTGTATTCATTTATTTAGCTTTGGCAACTTTTATTTCACCTTTTTGAGATGCTGTTCTCGCGGATTGAGATCTTGGGCCCTAGTCTAAAGGAATCTTTGAAGTGTTAACTATGACAAGGCATGCTTTGTGTTTCCTTTGGGAGCCAAGGTTCAAGTGCTACTAATTTTTCCCTCAGACTGTTCTGTATCCTATAATGGCTTACTGGGTATCACATTGGAGTTAGTACCTTGGGAAAGAGAGAGCCAGCATTTTCTCCCTTTATTTTTAACGTACTGTTTCATTTCTTTGTGTCTTTGACTTAAGCCCCTGCACTCTCCCGCCATATATCCTTTAAGAGATATTTTAAAGCTCTTAAAATTGTTGCTTTCTCTAGTCGGTAATTTATGTAAAGTAGGCATGCAGACAACCCTGATTTATTGTTGACCTATTTCTTAAAACAAAACAAAAATTCTGAAAAGACATGTTTGAAAACCGAACTTATTGTAGTGCTTGCTCTGGGCCAGGCTTTGTGCTTCCAGTTTCTCATTCACTATGCCTCAGAGCGATGCTGTGAACGAAGAGATGGAGTCTGCTTTTACAGTTGATGCAGCTAAAGCTTGGAGAGGTTGTCAGCTCATCCAAGACCAAAAACTATAGCAGTTTAGGGCAGACTTGAAAGCTTAGGCTTCTCATTCTTTTACACTCCTTTTAAAAATATGGACTCATTTTCTGAGCGCCTCAAGTGGGTCTCTGGTAGAAACCACATTTGGTTCTCTAGCTGTTGTTTTGTATTTATAGTAATAGGATCCAGGGATGGGCAAGAACCATACCTAATTGTTCTAGAAAGTTGTTTTCTTTCTGTCTTCTTGTCTGACTTCCTTACCACTCTAACCTTTTTTCTGAGCTATGGTGCTATCCAGGGCCTGCTGTGTGGTAGGAAAACCCCTGGTCACTGAGCATCCCCTATTTTCCTTTTAAACCCTGAAGCTTATGGGCTGGGGATGTAGCTCACTTGAGTACTGAGTACTTGGCTGGCATGCAGAAGGCACTGGCTTGGATCCACATAAGTTAGCATAATAATATACATGGTATTCCAAGTACTCTGGAGGTGGAGGCAGGGAGTTGAAGTACTGTGACGTCCTTAACTACATAGCAAGTTCAAGACCAGCCTTAGGTACATGGGATTCTGTTTTAGGCAAACGAAAACAACACAATAGCAGTCTTACTGAGACTGTTTCATATAGTTCGCCTATAGTCTATTTGGTGGTGAAGTTCCCTCTGTCTCATTCAGTGTTTTGTGTTCAGCATTAAAATCTGGCCTTGTCTTAAAAAATATTAGCAGGTAGACATTAAGCCTTCCCAAGAGCAAGAGGTCAGGTTCTTGAGATTGAAGGTGTGGTGTGACTAAACCATTGTATCTCCTTTGTCACTGATTTCCTATGACAACCCTCTTTAACAGACCTGTGAGGTCAGAGAAGGAACTGGTAGCCTGCCCTAGGTTCCCATGCATATGAACTTATTTTACTAACAGATGCCTATATTATTTTATGTCTGCTCTTAAACTCCTGTAGGAAGTGGCACTTAATTCTCTTGGGAGGATAGTCCACGATTAAAGAGATCTTATTACTGGTGTTAGGTTTTATTTTATTTTATTTATTTATTTTTAAACTACAGGCGCTCCATTCTTCCCTCATGAAAGACCTACTAAATAGCTCTTTGCTTTTCTTGATATCTATTTCTGGAAGATACCTGGTGACAGAGTCCATTATTTTCTTGCCATTGTTTCCTTTCATTATTCTGAGCACATTTTCAAATTGTTCTCTCTCCACCCAATTGAGGCTTGTTTATACTACAAAGAGTATGCTAATGACTCTGGTTGTTAGATTGATTCTTATGGAAATCCCAACTGCTGATAAAGTACGGTATGTTATCGAGAACCCCCTTCCTCAGCTCCTGGGCTCCTAGGGCCTCCATATAGTTCATTTCCTAGGATTAAAGGGTTCACACCTGGCTAAGGACCTGGCTAAGGTTGGGGACAGGTAGAGTTCAAAGATATCCTTTCCTCATTATTCTCACAGGGCCTGAATTTTCTGTAGACATTGTAATTGTAGGGGATACCTAGGCTAACCCATGCCTCCTGGAATTTAACTACTGTCAAAATCTGGTGTGATAGGAACCACACCTTTAGGTCCAGGGTTTAAAGATGATTTCATACCCCTTGATTTTATGTATGTGCAAACCGCAAATTCTGTCTTACCGCTACAGTCTGATTCAGATTTAAAACTTTGCTTCTCTTTGTGCCCTGCTTAGACTGTTGGGGATGTGTCTAATTAAGGAGACTGTTAAGATGGCCAGCAGAGATGGGTGTCACTCTCTCTCAGGGCAGTGGATATTCTCTGATTATAAACGAACATTGTGTAACATGTAGATTCCCACATCTGCCACCCATATTTCAGATGCATGTTTATTTCATTTAGTATGTTGTACCTGGGATTAGGAACAGAGAGAAATATGTACGCTTATCCTGATTGGAAATTATGTTGTTGAAACACAGTCCATATGGCCATTGTAAAATGGTTACTACTGCATATAATTGCTTTCCTAACGATGTGCTTTGTCGTTACCTCCATTTTCCAAGAAGTGTCCCCATAGCCTGCTGACAGCAGCAGCATCATTAGAAAACATGACATTGAAAACCACTCAGTCTTCTTGACTTTAAGGATTAGATTACAGTGTCAGAGGATAGGTCACCATGCTTTGTATCCATGGTTCTTGTTTGGATCAGCTTAGTGCTAGACTGGGTGACAGATTTGTAAAGGTAGGTCCTGTTCACTTTTTTCCTGAGTATATTTTTATAGCTTTGCTCTGATTATGAGCAGGATGGTGCCCCAGGAGTGTTAGTTTTTGCCCAGTTGTTCATGTCTTACGTAGAGTTATTTTTCTGGGATACTCTCTCAGCCTCAGTTTTTCTGAATGTGAGCACAAAGCAGGTCAGTGTTGGGATAATTTCATTTGGGGTCACTTAGATGAGAATCGAAGGAGAAAGGAAGGGGTAGGTAAGGGAGAGAGAGACAGAGTCACAGAGAGACAAAGATAGACACAGACAGACAGGGAGAGAGACAGAGACAGACAGACACACACACACACATACACACACAGAGAGAGAGAGAATGAGAGAGAGAGAGAGAGATCAAATAGTAAAACGAGAGACTGAGATATCCTCCGTATGTTGGAATTTATTATCATCCATGCTTGGCTCCACATGGGTCTGAACTCTACTTCTTTTTTTATTAAGTGGAGTGAGTGAGAGAGAGAGAGAGAGAGGGGATGGAGAGGATTACCACATGTAGGGGTCAGAGGACAACTTTTGTGTCATTCTTCACCTTCCACCTTGTTTGAGGCCCTGGTCTTTTTATTTTTCTGCTATGTAAACCAGGGTAGATGGCCTGCGACCTTCTGGGATTGTCCGGTCTGTTTCTGGCTTCCATCTCCTGCTAGTAATGTTGGAGTTATAGACGCTTGTACTGTGTGTGTGTGTGTGTGTGTG
>JADRCH010000207.1:1371229-1403898 GCA_019843965.1 Rhynchomys soricoides | reverse complement strand
TTTTTTGGTTTTTCGAGACAGGGTTTCTCTGTGTAGCCCTGGCTGTCTTGGAACTCACTCTGTAGACCAGGCTGGCCTTGAACTCAGAAATCCGCCTGTCTCTGCCTCCTGAGTGCTGGGATTAAAGGCTTGCGCCACCACTGCCCGGCACCAAGCCACCTCTTTAGTCTCCAGGAATGAGTTATTTATTTCATAAGAGGCACAGTGTCAGATCCTAGAAAGATGGATGAGATGTGGGCCACAGCAAGATAAAGATGTACCAAGCCTGTCACAGATACCTTAGGGTTGCAGCAGTTTTGGGATGTGTGGTCTGCGTTCAGTTTTCAGGGTCTGTTTAGGAGCTGCCAAGTAGGGAGGAAGTGAACAACAGATTGGAGTCTTCCATCAAATCTAGTGTTTCTCTTTTGAGACTCAGAAATAATGGAATGTGGGGATATTCTGAGGGTTTTGGTTACAAATGATTTCAGTGAAGTTTTCTTCAAAAGAAGTTCAGCATGGGGCTCTAGAGCTTGCAAGGACTTCTGGAACTGGTTGACTTTTATGCTGTCATGAGAATGATAGGCAGTTAAGGTTCAGGCTGAGGGAAGATGCTGAAGAAATAATGACATTTGATTCTCTGCACAGTAGAATCTCAGAATCTACCTTCGTACTCAGTAGGTCTGAGGCAAAGGAGGACAGAAGGTGGAAGTTTGTGGGCTCTCTTTGGGGTAAGGCTATATTAGCTTATTTCCTGGGGAAGATTTAATTAGGAGTGAAGCTTACATCTGTTCCAGCCTTCTACAGCAGTCAGGGAGATTGGGTACTGATGAGTACCTCTGAAAACCTGAGTAGAGGGGATGCCCGAAAGGTTGTTTTTGAGTCAGTCACTCCAGTGGATAATGAGAAGAAAAAGGAAAGTTAGCGGGGATAAATTAGTGGAAAAGTTCTCAAAGCTTTTGACTTAAATATACGAAATAGATAGGAAAAAGAAAAAAGAAAAAAAGAAAGAAATAGCAGTTGATAGAATTTTCTTTCTGGATCATTCAGACCTGGTGGGTTTTGTGCTGCTGTTGTTGGTGGTAGTGTGTATGTGTCTGTGTATAGGTCAGAGGTCCACATCAGCTTTCCTTTCTCCAGACAACCTTTGGGAAGAGTGGCTCAAACGAGACTGGCTAGCCAGTTACCTGGGGGAATCCTCCTGTTTCCACCTCCCCAGTACTGGGATTGCAAGTATGCACAGCCTTTTTAAATGTGGCTTCTGAAGATTGAACTCAGGTCTTCATGCTTGCAAGGCAGGCACTTTACCATTGGAATCATTTCCCCAGCTTTGGACATGGCTGTTGGCCAAACAGGAAAGACAAACTTATCAAAAAAGCAAGAATACATTGTTGTTGCCTTTTAAGTCAGTTTTTGGGTTTCTGAAGTAGATTTTGAATTCAGGATGTGATAAAAGGGAGAGTGCAGACCCCTTGTTTTCATGACTTAAGGCAGTGGTTCTTAACCTGTGGGTTGAAACCCCCTCATGCGGTTGCATAACAGATATCCCACATATCAGATATTTACATTACAATTTGCAACAGTAGCAAAATTACAATTATGAAGTAGCAATGAAATAACATGAAGGAATATGAGGAACTGTACTAAAGTATCATAGAGTTCAGAAGGTTGAGAACCACTGGCTTAAAGAGATGAACACATTCTATTTTTCTAGTTTTGGCTTTCTCGGTGGGTTTAGAAGTCTGTGAATCCTAAGGGACTGTGTATGCAGCTGAACAGAGTCCAGTAGTTGTGCTAACACCTGAATCAACAGGCTTGGGAATAAGAGAAAGGAGTCTTGGGATTCATGGAAGAGAGGATTACACCAGAGTTTTACGTTTAGAAATAAATGTTTCCTCTTTGCTCATGAGGAATAGGACGTGAAAGCACTTTTCTCTTTGCCCGAAGCCCAGAATAGATGCACCTATGCTAATACTAGTAACTGGCAGCGATTGAATGCTTGCTGAGAACCAGGTATCACTCTTAACTGCAGAGTTCAGTGCATGTCGTCCTTAACTGAATTCATGTGTATAATAAGAGAAGCAGGTCGAAAGTTTACACCTAGCACAAAAAGTGCCCGGCATATTGCTGGAGTCCGTATATTTTGGCTACAGAGCCTGATTGGAATGTTTACACTGTACAATGGAATTTGTTTGATTAAAACCCAACTACTAAAGCTTTACCCATACTCCCTGGATTTAAAGATGGTAATACACTTCAGATTGGTACTGTATGGTAGACAAGAAAACCTATCTAGAAAATATGTTCTCTAATAGTTGTGGATGACCTAGTGAGTTATTGGTAGAGGTAGGGCAGAGCTGCAGAGGCTAGCCCTCCTAATATATAGGCCGTTGCATTTCCCACTGGGCTGTACTGCTGCCATTTAAAAATATTTCAGACTTATAACTGAAGCTTAATTTTATAAACCTAATTTGTGTCACTTGTACCCTTGTGGATGCCCTAGATTAAAATAGCCAAGTTTCACTTGCTTGTTCTCCCTCCTTTCCTCTCTCCTTCCCCCACCCTCTTTCTCTCTCTCTTTCTGCCATAGGGAAGATGAGGTGCTAGAAATTTGGTGTTTTGATCTCCTGAGGTGTCTTTCTAGTCTTTGATAGGATTTTTAAAAAGTATTTAGGTGAAATAAAGGACCTAACCTCACGATTGAATTTTACATGGGCTCATCACAGTAATTCCAATTTTATTTTTATCTTGAACCTCCATTAGGATACAACTAGTTTAAATGGCAGCTATTTGCAAGCTCATCCCATTTAAGGATTGTCAGACTAGTAAGATTGAAAAGAGGGAGCCATCCTCTTTTCTGGGGTGTTTTAGAAATCTCTCACATTTTTTGTTTGTTTGTTTTTTTTCTTTGATTCCATTTTATTGTGACCTCTTTTCTTGGCTAATGTTTTGTTTAAAAACTAGTGCTTTGGTATTGTAAAACAAATTACCCTGGTTTAGCGATTGTGCTTTCAGATAAAAGGCCCCAGGGTAGGGCTCTTTTCTGCCTTTGAATCCTAGTAGCCTAGGTCTGCCTGAGAGCAAAATCCAGTTTACCATGCTGCTTCCTATCCAGGCTAGTGTGGTTATCTAAACCAAAGAGTCTGAATCTGAAAGGGAGAGTGGTGGATTGGATTTAACTCTACCCCGGGGGCCTTAGCTCGAACTGTGGAGGATTGTGGATTTGAGTTTTGCCTCGGGTTAGAAAGAACCAACTGCAGCGTCTTTCTGAGTTTTGTCGAAAGCCTGGAAATCAAAACTCTCCACAATACAGTATGATAATGGAAACAGGACCAGGTTTTCAGGCTGTGTTGTGGAAGAGCACATGCTCAGGATTTTGCCAATGACCCAGAATCCCATGTGGCCACAGACAAGTAATTTGATTTCACAGTTTCTATTCTTAAAGTTGCAGGAGGGGGTTCCTGCAGGAGTTACATAGTGATTATAACTTAGCAGCTTCCTTTTAGGATAGATGTAATTGTGAGACAAATATTTCCTGAAAGCCGTAGCCAGGCATTTTGTATCTGGTGAGAGAATACCCTTTCAGTTGTTAAAGCGGCTGTAAAACTTTCCCACATAATTTTGCTCCCTGTTTCTCATTTTAGTCATGGAGAATCTGGATGGGATGGTTTCCACACTATTGCAGCTTACGGTTTTCCTTTGTGTGGTGGTTTTCAAATGCATCTGTACCCCAGCATATTAAGTATACAGGTGTCCCATCCCAGGGCCTCCCTCACAGTAAAGTTGCTCTTGTTTCTCTCAAGACTCCTTTCGTAGCAAGCCTCAGTACAGAGGGTTCATTATTTGTTTTGTAATCATCATTGTAGAAAATAGCTTTGGGTATTTCTTAGGACGGTGGTAGTGGTAGTGCTTTAAAACAGCTTCTTTGGTGTGTTCATGTTTGCTTATGAGAGTGTGTGTACGCAGGTTGATGTGGACTGTCTTACTCAATTGATTCTCTGTTATATTTTGAGATAGTATCTCTTACTGAACCTGGAGCTTGACGTTTCTGTTGTAACTCCCACCTCACCCTACCCCACTGCACCCCACCCCACATCTTTCTTTTTCTGCTCCCCAGTGCTGAGTTATGTGCCCAGCTTTTGTCTGTTGCTGGGGAGACAAACTTACATTGTCATGTGTGTACAGCAAGTACTTTATTCAATCAGCCATCCTCAGTCTCTCAATAACGTCTATGTAAACCTCAATAATTTATATGAAAACAATCACACATATTAGTTCTTAAGATTTATTTATTTTTTGTGAGTATGAGGTAAACACACCTTGAAAACATTGCTCATATTCAGCACAATGAATTATTCTAAACTCAACACTTGAGTAACTGGTACCCACAGAAAGATACAGAGCTTTGTTGGAGTGGGGACAATAGTTCACTGGATAAGGAGCACAAGTGTGCAGCACAAGTGTGAGGGTGTAAATTTGCATCTCTAGCACTCAAGTAAAAATCCAAGCAAAGCTGTGTGTGTCTGTGTCACAGAGCTGTGGTGGGCAGAGACAGGGGGATCATTAGACGATAGGCTGCCGACTTAGCTCCAGTTTCAGTGAGAGGCCCTGTCTAAAGGGAGTAAGGTGGTGTTTGATAAAGTAGGATATTCTACACTCTTATCTCTGTCCTTTGCTCAGACTTGCACAGGTGCACACTGACAGACAGACAGACCACACACACACACAGGGGGAGAGAGAGAGAGAGAGAGAGAGAGAGAGAGAGAGAGAGAGACTGACTTCGAAAACATCTTGGATATTTACTATACGCCTCAAGTATCCTCTACAAATTTCCTTACATTCCAAGAAACTAGGACTATATTTAATGGCTGATAATGTAGTGAAGCACAGTAAAGCACAGATGACAGAACATTTCTTTTTCTGCACTTGGTACTTAATCACTCTTGTGGGTTTGGGTGATAGGAAGTTTCTATTGTTTATGTTTTTCTTCAGCCTTCAATTTAATCTCGACATGACTTGTCTATTAATGCTCAGAGCATATATCAAAATTTTACTCTATGCTTTGTCCTTTTAGAAATCTAATTCACTGAAAATATCCACATAATAGCTTTGAGAAATATGTAAAGACAGACGACCAACCATGGCAGCTGTGGCTCTATTAAGTAAATGAATCTTATCTTTGCTGCCTGGGTAACTTAGTAAACATGTCTCATCAGTCAAGTGTCTTTATCTGCTACACGATGAAAGGTAGATTCTTGAATAGCAAAAATGAAGATTTCTTCCTCTTCTCTGTCCATCCCTGAATACTCTCCTTTATTCAATTCCACTTTGAGCACTTAAAGCCAAAGGTAATGGAATTTGCCTGGATTTCCTTCCTAATTTGTTTTTTCTTCCCCTGACTGAAGAATCATTGGGTTCTCAGGGGAAGAAGTTGTGGCTGTTATTAAATAGCAGGCTTACTTGTTTGTTTTCTTCGGAGAGGGATACTTTCTGTAAAGGAATCAGGACTAAACTCTGCACTTGAGCTGTGTGCAGGTTCAGGGAGAGTACTGGCTGCAGCTGCTGGCTGTGGTGACCTGGTACTTGCTGGCAGGCATGTGAGCTCTGTCAGTGTTAAGAGCTTTTCCCCTCCACTCTACCCCCAGTGTGGTAATGGCCACTATTCACTAAACAGGTGACACTCCTCCAATCACCCCTGTTCAGAATTGCTTTCTGTCTTTCCAAAAGTACACTGGAGGCTTGTTTTGTTGCAGTCCATTGATTAAATAAATATTCCTGTGTGCACAAAGGAACTAAAACCAGTTATAGCACTGGGCAGTTAGCTAGCTGTCCGTTAGTATCAGAGCAACTACTGCCTGCACTCCAACCCCCATTCTTTTCTCTCCAACATGAAGGTGGATAAATTACCCGACGTCGTCCGATTTAAGGCATGTGTGCTGTGGGGATGTAGTGCCAAGCTCTTTGCCTTGGTTCTCAGGCTGAGGCCGTGTCCAAGGTGTGGAGATGGAGCGATTTAGAAGATTCTTTCTTGCTTTGGGGTTGCCTGACCTTTGTCTTTTCCCTTCAACTCTTAGCACAGTCAAAATGAGGAACGTCTCTCCAATGCGTTTGCCTCCCTTATAAAAAATGGGGTGCTTCTGACCTGGAACTACTGTGTGTTGTTGTCAGGCATGGAGACCATTGTGGCCGTACTTGTGTTTGTTTATAGATTCCATTCACGTGGCAAAATCAACAGAGACCTTCCTAAATGGGGCAGAAAGACGGGATTTCTAGTCACATGGTACTGAATTTTTTTTTTTCCATCTTGGAAGGGTTTTTCTAAATGTGCTAAGGATTGAACCCAGGTTTTGCTCATGATAAAGTGAGCTATATTTCCCCCTCTTTTCTGTTTTTAGTTGAGGTTGGAGGGCTGGTTATAGTGTTAGATAAAAAAGAATGATTTAGAATGTTCCTGTAATTCTTCACATGTTAGCTACTAAGTATGTCAGCATTAAGGACAGATTATATGTCAAGTGTGACGTGAGCAAAATTCTCCTTTTTCTACAGGATATTAAAGGGTGGGTCATACTGGGGCGGGAGTGGGAAGGGGGAAGGGAGAGAGAGAATGACAGAGAACATTAGTGTGGTGGGAAGGACGCTTTGGTAGCATTATTTTGGTGTGAAGGAAGCAAAACTTGTATGGAAGTGTGAGCACGGGAGGTGTTGAGATCTTAGTCACCTAACATCCTACAGCCCCTTCTCAAGAGAGGGGGACCCTTTTGATGACTTGAAAAACAGAATCCTGGGAACCTTGTGGCTGTGAGGATGGCAGCCCCAGGAGAGCTTCTGTAGTAGTAAAGAGAATCTCTTAGTGCTCGTCTCTTCCAACTGACTGTGGGTAATTAGTTGGAAATGACATTAACCTGAGCTTAATTGTAATTTTGCATCGTAACAACATACCAGCTGTTCACTGTATTCTTTCCTGGCGGTGTGATTTAATTATTTTTTTCCGCGCTATCTCTTAAGCTCTAATTTTCAGTGGTGTTTCCTTTTAACCCTTCCTCGTGGCTGTGTGTCTACGGCCCACACAGTTTGGCAGGCATGTCATCTGTTTCTGTGATGAGGGCTGGTTGCTGTTGGGTTTGTGAATGACTCGCCTATTTAAATTAGGCCACTTCGGAAAGGCACTGAGATACGCCTGGATGGCTGGAAACCTTGCTGTATTCCTCCACCAGGTTTTAGCTTATTATATAAATAATATGGGCAATCGTAGGCCTATCAAAGGTGCTGAAAATATCAACTGAACAAGCCCAAAGCGAAGTTAATTACTGAACAGTGATTGCTCTGATATAACCAATTATTGGATCATTAAATGTTTATTACCTTTTATATGCTCTTTCCCCCATAAGAGCAGTTTCTTTTTTAAGTCATTAAAATAGAAATGGGATCTTAAAAAAAAATTCTGCTTAAAAATTTCCACAGGACTGAAGTATTAAAAAGGTCTTGTGTGATCTGACAGCTGAATAGCCTATTTTTCTTTGGTCTGTTGAATTAGTAATTAATGAAATGTATTGCTTGAGCAGAGAAAATAAGATTAATTTTGCTCAGGAAATAAGCAGAAGCAAAGCTTTCCTCTCCACCCAATGTAGGTTAACATTAAAGAGTAGTATAAGAAATATAAAATGTCTAGTCTGTGTTGGGATTTGGGGGACAGCCTGAGGTACACAAGAGAGACCCTACTCAAAAGCAAGCACACTGTCGGGTATTTCTGAATGAAAGATGCTCCACGGTAACTGTGTGTGTGTGTGTGTGTGTGTGTGTGTGTGTGTGTCTACCTGTGTCTGTGTGTATATGTGTCAAAGTGGGGCAAGGAGGTTGATGCTGTCTTTCTCTGTCATATCTACCTTATTGTTTTGAGACGGAGTCTCTCATTGTACCTTAAGCACACCCAGTCTGCTAGTCTAGCTATCCAGTGAGTTCCAGGAATTTGCCTGCCTCTGCTTCCTCACAGTAGGATTGTAGGTATGCATAGCACACAGCTGTTGCTTGGCTTTTTAACTTGTGTTCTGGGGACCTAAACTCAGGTCCTGATACTTGGGCAGCAAATGCATTACTGACAGCTATGTTCCCAGCACACTTAACTAATTCATTCATTATTTTCTTGAGCATCGGCATTAACTCTAGGAAGGACTTTCTGTCCTCAAAGGAACTGCATTTGAAGAGCAGCTGTGCCAGCCTACAGTTTTAGTAACCATTAATAAAATATAGGAAGTGATAGTTCTGACTTGAGTCTCTGTAGGGAGGGGTGGCTCTGAAGAATGAAGGTGTTGTTGGGCATGGTGCTGCTCCAGAGGCTGGTCCAGTCCACACATTCAGTTCCAGGCTAATTAGGACTCCATGGTGAGACTCTATTTCATAGACCAAAACCAACACCAAGTTATCCTGCAGGGTGAGTGTTGTGATGAAGAAAAATTCTGCTTTTGGAGATCACTGTGTCCTTGGGTTCACAGCCCAGCCTTGCTACTTGCTGGCTGTGTGACATGTTAAAGTCTTTCCCTGGGTATAAAATAGCAGTCTACTCTTCTTAGGCATGTGAGGACTAATGATTTATTAAACTGCTGTGACAGTATATGGCATGCAGCAAACTGTGTAATAGGTTGTTCATTTTGAGAGATAATGCAACAGAATTCTTCCTTAGGGGAGACAGTGTTTGATTGGGTATGGAGGTTTGGAGACTTGTTTCTGATATTAAGAAAAAAAGATTTCTAAGAAATCTTTCTCCCTCCACTCCCGTCTTTGTGTGTGGTGACGAGGACAGAAAAGGGTCCCCTGGAACTAGAGTTAGAGGAGGTTGTGAGCCTCCCCTCCTCTGAGTTAGGTGCTCGCACCCAAACTCTGGTTTTCCTCAGGACTAACAAGATCTCTTAGATGCTGAGCTATCTCTCTGGGCCCATTTCTGGCATTTCATGATATCTTTTCATGGAATCACTTAATTTATAATGCCTGTACTGGTGTGTGCTTCTGTAGCCCATTGCTAATTGATTACAAAGGGTGTGCCTTTCTCAGAACAGTCTTTTGAAGCAAGAATACTGTTTATTTAAATTCTGTGGTTGTGGGAAGGACTTTAGAGAGGTTTGTCTGTGACTAGTTACTGCGTTCATTGATGTGTGCTTTGAGTCTGAGTTTCTTGAAGGTAAATTAAACTAGTGAGAAAAAAGAACTTTTTAATGTTGTAAATTCTATTTTTAAGTCTTAGTAAAAAATATTGCAGTTACCCCCATATGTGATACATTTTAAAGTTGTTTTCTCCAGTTTCTAGCAATAATGGTGCTTGTTTATTTTAAGGTAGATACCAGGTCACAGACAACTGGATTTATAGTCACAACTTTGCAGTTTCCTGGAAGATCCTGAAGTCAGCAAGCTCTCACATAGCTGAGGTCAGACTGGATTTGAATAATAATTCTTGATCATCCAGTCTCTACCTCCCAAGTGCTGGGATTGCAGGTGTCCACTACTGTGCTCAGCTAAGAACCCCAGCTCTTCATTACGTTGTCTATACTATTTCATTTAGCTGTATCTGATCAGCTGTATGTGTCTGTGAGGAGAGGAAGAAGTAGGGCATGGGGAAGCTGGTATGAATTCAGTTTTGAGTGAAAACCCTTTTACTATAGGAAGGAAGAGGGGAGAGAGGAAGTAAGAGAAGGAAGGCAAGAAAGAAAAGAAAGGACCTTACTTAGTTGCAGAAAACAGGAATAGAAGAGAAACAAGGAATTGTGGTTTTGTGAGTTTGTTTTTAGCCCAAGTCTCGTTATGTGCTTAGGCTAGCCTCTAATTTCTATGCTCAATTGAACCTCTTGTCTCAACCTTGTAGGATTACAAGTGTCAGGGATGTAACACATGATCCCAGGCTGGGGGAGCAGAATTATAAATATTTCAGCTTTGTGAGAAAAGCGCACCTAATCTGGCAGGTTAGACCTAGTCTCATAAAGGTCTGTACTCTTGGGGTGTTGCATGACAGTTCTTCCTAATGTGAGCATTCCCACCCCAAGACAGTCTCACTATGTATTCCTGGGTGGACTGGAACTTGCTCTGTTTTATACCAGGCAGGCCTCAAAACTCACATGTCTTCCTGCCTCTGCCTCCTGAGTGCACCACTGTGTACAGTGAGAACATGGCTTTATTGTGATGAAACATTTTATTTAGGTCCAGAATTTCTTCTAAGTTAAGAGTATGTATCTATTCCTGTTTGGTATTGAGTCTGTGGAGGGAGTGCTCATCAGGAAGTTGTGAAGCTGAGGTTCTGACAGCATAGAGTTCTCACAGGCTGCTGTGCTAAGCACCTTGCTGTAGATATCTGGTTGTGCTCATTGTGACCTTTTGGAGAAAATAAAACAAGCAAACTACGAAATGCTTGGATAAGACTTGCTTTACTATTGGAACTGTAAACTCCAGTACTTAGTGATTTCTCAAGCCTATATGAAAGCCAGTGAGATGGATCGCTTTCCAGCTTCTGTTGGAGCAGCTTGGATGTGGTATTTCCTCCCTCAGCAGCACATCAGGAGAGGAGTTTTGAAGTTTTCATCTTCTCAGTTAATCTTGGTTTTTGTCCTAATCTTGAGGGAGCTTGATAAAAAAGTAGGGGTGAGAAAGTGGGAAGACGGCCCAGTTGAGCAAGCATGGAGACCTAAGATGTTAGATCCATCAGAACCCATGTAAAAAGTCAGTGTGTATGAATTTAATTACAGTGCTGGAGAGAATTCCTAGTGCTCACTGGACAGGCCAGCTAGTCTGTCCAAACTGGTGAGTTAGTTCCAGGTTCAGTGAAACATCCTGCTTAAAAAAATGTGGAGAGTTACTGAGGAAGACACTGCATCTTGACCTTTGGCCTCTACATGCATAAATAAATATATGCTCATAGAGGAACACACATAATTAAATTCTTGGATACAACTCATGACTTTACTAAATAGAGATCTCTTGGTAGTGACACTCAGAAATCTATTCTAAGGAGCACCTCAAATTTTAGGATTGCACTGATTTGGAAAGCAGTGAAAAGCGGAAGATTGTATTCCATCCCTGCGTTTATTTTTCTTCCTTTATCCATGTCATGAGCAGATTAGAACTGGTTGCCCATCATGCAGTGGTCATTTAGGAGCTGGCTGAAGAAACAAGGATTGAATACAATCCGTGCTCCATGGGGGTTCACAGGCAGGCTGAGACATCTTTACCTTTGTGTTGGGTTTTAAAGGATTCACAGACTTTCCAGACTGCACGGGAAGAAGATTTGTGTCTGCAGGTTTTTCTAGCTTTCATCAGATTCTCTTAGGGGTCAGTGACCCATAAAAGGTTAGGAACCAAGGTCTCAGGCATGCACAGCTGTTCAAGGAGATGTGTTTCTGTTGCCACTTAGCATGCTTCTTGACCTTCTGAGAGCCTAGAGCGGTTTGAGGCTTGCATCTGTTTTCTGACCCACTTAACATAGTTTTAAAAGAAGGAAAAATAGTTTAACACAGGGTTACGGTCTGACTAAAACACCTGTTTGGAGAATTGCATCAAATATAATGTTAAAGAGCTGCCTGTTGTGAAACAGCCCAGTGGTCAGTCTGATGTAGGAACAGCTGAAGCAGGGCGGCATAGGCAGGGTTCACTCCAGCTTTCTTACAGTATATAATTAGCCAAATTGTGGATAATAGTTTTCACTCCATGGATATACATAAAGACTAATTGTCTTATTTTTGTTGCATTCCAGCCCCAGCATGTCTGTTGAATTACTTAATTCCAAAATAACTTTGCCAGCTGTAGCTCTGCTATGTTATTCCTTATCTCCTAAAATCCTCAGATAACACCATTTACCACAGACAGGGTTGAGTACTGGGGGAAGTCCGTTTTCATTGTTACCAAGCATTCACTTAGTAATGCTGGAGTCTGGGGTGTGTGTGTGTGTGTGTGTGTTAGTCTTATTGATCTTATTTATTTTGTGTTCATGTATGTGCTTCTGCATGCATGTAGAGGTCATAGGACTGCGTTTCCAGGTTGGTTCTCTCCTCCTACCATGTGCACTTGAGTTTTACTTTAAAGCCCTCTTCTCTCTGTGATGATCCTAGAGAATTCATGTTTTCTTTGGGGAATAAAAATTCTCAAAATATTGTAGGGTCAGTAATTGTTGCTACACTTTAGGACTACATAGATGTATTAGTTACTTTTCTAGTTGTGTGACCAAATAGCAGACAAGAAGCAACCCAGGGAAGGAAGGGCAACTGAGGATGCATTCCATCCTGGAGGGCAGGGGAGGTACTGCAGTGGGAATAGGAGAGTCCACATCTGTGGTGCAGCAGGAAGTGGAGTATGTGGAGTACCGATGTTCTGCTGCCTGCCTCCTGTTTCCATTTATATTCAGTGTGAGACTGTAGCCCATAGAATGGTACTACTTGCATTCAGGCTGTGGGATAGCCTTACAGAAATGCTTGGTGGTATTTGTGATTCTAAACCTGGTAGGGTTGACACTAAAGATGATCACAGTAAGTTTGGAAGATGGGAAAGCATTTAAATATGTAGGCTTTTCTTTTCTTTTTTTAACAGGTTTACTTTGTGTGGTCCTGATTGTCCTGGAACTCTGTAGACTAGTCCAGCCTTAGTCCGGCCTTGAACTCACAGTCATGCACCTGCCTCTGCCTCCCAAGTGCTGAGATTAAAGGGGTGTATCACTACTGACCGGCTGATTTAAGTGTTGTTAATAGGTATAATTATTTTATCTTTTGAAACATAATAACTTGGAGCTGGTTGGTGATTAGAAGTTTACACTATTACTGAGACCTTGCCATATTTGTTTATAGGTTCAAATATCTGATCCATTCATTTTGAACTTTTAAAAATCTATGGATTTTAGTTTGTAACCCACCTTTTAAATTTATATTATAAATTTTAAAAATAAATCTATGGATTTTAGTTTGTAGTCCTTTTATTTTATTTTAATTAATTAATTTATTTTTTTGTAGTTTGAGTTTCCATTGTCATATTAAAACCAGAAACCAGAAAGCTTAACAGGGAGCTTTAGTTTTCTTTCAGGAGTTTCTGGTTGCCTGCCATTTTTCCTCTTCTTTTAAAGAAAGGAGATCTTGCTGATTTGTTCGTAGATTACACATCTGCTAATTAAATAGACGTCAGCTTTAATCAGTCCTAATCCAAAACTGTTTTACCAATTGTATTAATGTTTCGGGAGTATTGGATGCCTTTAATGAGACACCAGACCTTCAAGGTATCCAGCATGTTAAACATTCCCTTGGGTAGCCCTCAAGACTGTTTGTCCCCAGTGGTTGTGTAGGAGGTAAATAGTAATGAGTAGCTTATGCTAGGGGTAGGTAGTTGCTTATACTTTCATTTCTTTCACTGGGATTTCTTGAGTTTTGCAGCTTTTCCTGAGTCAGCCATGGTGTGTGTGTGTGTGTGTGTGTGTGTGTGTGTGTGTGAATCTTCAGTAGTGTAGTTTTCTCTAAGTTGTCCATGAAGATTCCACCCTGTGGGGCAGCTTTTCACAATGCCTCCATCCTGTGGTGGCACTCTACAGTGGCACATCTAGTTTTTCTTTCATGAGTCGCTCATGGTACACTTCTGTGATGTGGCACTCATAAGCTGTCCAGGAGGCTTCTCGATACTGTAAATACCTTTCAATTGCCCATGGCTCACTAGGCTGGATTGTCAGTGCCTTTGTTTGTGTGTGTTTGTTCATACTGGCAATTTCAGAGTATTTACAGAATTGATTTAAGGAAGTGATGAAATCCAACTTGGCTCTTCTATGCTTGCTGAGGACACAGTTTGGTGCAGTAAAAAGAACATAGTTTTCCGGTAGTACTGTCTCAGGGTCTGTACTTCCAATTCCAATCATACCCATGGAGCATACTCCTAGATTGCTGTTACTGGGGCAAATAACACCACTAATAGTGATCTCTGGTTACTCTCCATCCTGAAGATAGAGTGCTTATATTTTTTTTTCAGGGGATAGTGTTTTGAGCTCAAAGTTCAGAGCTGCTTCTTGTAAATTTATCTTTTTCTTTTTAAACTACTCAGTTGTGGGTGGTGTTTAGTTCACTATCACCATATATTTTGTTATGCTGGTTGTTTTTTGTCACCATGACTCAAACCTCTACATACCTGGGAAAAGGGAATCTTAATTGAGAAAATGCCTCAATAAGACTGGCCTGTAGGACAAATTTCCCTTATGACTATCGAAGCAAAAATACTCAACAAAATTCTCGAAAACCAAATCCAAGAACATATAAAAACAATCATTCACCATGATCAAGAAAGCTTCATCCCAGGGATGCAGGGATGGTTCAATATATGGAAATCCATCAACGTAATCTACTACATTAACAAACTCAAAGAAAAAAACCAAATGATCGTTTCATTAGATACTGAGAAAGCATTTGACAAAATCCAACACCCCTTCATGATAAAAGTTTTAGAAAGATCAGGAATTCAAGGCCCATGTCTAAACATAGTAAAAGCTATATACAGCAAGCCAGTGGCCAACATCAAACTAAATGGAGAGAAACTTGAAGCATTCCCACTAAAATCATGTCTCAACCCTCAGGATAATCCAACCACCAAGGAATACTTTTCTGTTCTCCGTAGCATCTCTTATGTTTGGTTTGTGTACAGAGTGTTCTTGTAATTTCCTTGTACCAGCTGTAATTTTCATGAACAGAGGCTTCTCTCTCCTGGATTCTTTTGCTAATCCAGAGAGTTTTGGAGGCACAGGGCAACTGTGCCAGTGGGAAGCTTTTACCTTGGAAGATGTTCCAGTTGTTCAGGTGGGTCCTCATGTAAGCTAAGCTTATAGACTAACTGTTGAACTGTTGTTACAAATTAATGTCTGAATGAGGCAAACTTTTCTCTTGGTCAAGAGAATATGATCATGAAAGCAGAACTCACTCTGGTCATCTAAATGAAAATGGGCCCCACAGACTCATAGAGGGTGGCATTATTGGAGGTGTAGTCTTTTTTGTAAGTAGTGTGTCATTTGGGTGTGGACATTAAAGTTTAAGAAATGTAAAAAAAAAAAAAGATTGGCCTGTAGGCAAGTCTGAGAGGGTATTGTCTTGATCAGTGATTGATGTGGGAGGGCACATCATTTGGACCAGTGCCTGTCCAGGGCAGGAAATCTTGGGTTGTATAAGAAAGCAGGCTGAGCAAGCCAGGAGGAACAAGCCAGTAAGTAGTGTTTCCCCATGATTTCTGCCTCAGTTTCTACCTACATTTTCCTGCCTTGAGTTGCTGTCCTGACTTCCTCTGTCAGACTGTAGTATGGAAATACAAGCGAAATTAATCCTTTTCTCCTCAGTTGCCTTTGTCAAAAGTAGAGACTCTAAGACTCTTGTCTTGGAAAGGGCTACCCTTGTTTAATCTTCCAGGTCTCCTGTGATTTTCTGGCCTCTCAGAGTTCAGATGAATTACTGGCAGTATCTGCCATTTTCCTTGGAGTTTGCCTATGTGTCTGCAGCTCAAAATGGGAACTCAGTTCAGATATTTGGAACATACAGATTTTTGTTTGAAGTCACTTAAATGATGCCCCTAATGATGCATTCATGTTTTGTATACATGGGCCTTTACAAACCTTTTTACTTAAAAATAATACCTTTGGGCTTACAAAATGGCTCAGTGGATAAAGGCATGTATTGCTAAGTTCTATTTCCAGAATTCATAGAGGACAATTCCCTCAAGTTGTCCTTTGACCTCCACACAAGTGTGGCACAGTGCCACCCAAAATACTTCCAAAAAAGAGAAGTTGAAAAATAAGCAAAACCTTAAATAACTTGTTCATTTTAAGAACCTGAAAAGGTGTTTTGATATAGTTGAAAGTATGTGTGAGACTAATGTCCGACTCTCTAGTTAAACAGATTTACACTAGATTAATCATGTCTCATTATAGTAAATATTTTATAAGAAGATTTTGGAGGTAGGAATGGGGGTGGAGGTGTCTATGTTGGGGTCAGCTGTACTGGAGTGAAAGTTTAACCCTCCAGCCCTCTATCTTGTACCAGAGAACGCTGTAGATTCATGGTCCTGTTTTTAACTCAGTGTCTTGTCTAAGACACTTGGTACTGATTTGTTCATCTCTGAAGTCTTGTGGATTAAGAGGAGATAGAATGGAAATAGATCATGTTCTCTGCCAGAGAAGGTACTTAAACCAGAAGGAGGAGGGGATGTTAACAAATCAGGCCTTGGCAGGGAAATCTGTCATGAATCAGCAATGACTTGGAAAGTCTCTGTCGCTGTATTTTTACAAAACTAAACATTTGCTGCTGCTGAGGATTCTTGTTGCTTACTTTTAGGATCAGCTTCAGGTTTTGCTATAAAAGGAATGACCCCCCCCCCTTTGACAACATTAGGTAATTAATTTACAAGTAGCTCAATTAGACTCTAGCCCATACTGTATGTGTGTAGGGGTTGGGGCAGGGGGTTGGGGGCAGGGGGTTGGGGGTGGGGGTGGGGTGGTTGGAGGAGGGGCGGTTTAGGAGGAGCCTTTGTTTTGATGCTAATTGAACTGGTTGTAGTGGCAGAGACAGCCAAAGCACTTACACTCATCCCTGGCAGGACAGCGGGCTCTCCCTTGGTATGGATGACCCTGTTCTCTTTTCCTTATACCATAGCATTTAAAATGCCTTGTGCCATTTTAAACCGTATAATATGAGAACTTTGAAAAGTGACAGAAGCCACATATTTTGGTGGTGCAAAGTGTCTTTAGCGGCTATACCACAAATTCATAGATATTAAATTATATGGCTAGGGCTTTGCATTTTTTTTCCTTCAAATTTTGATGTATACTGCTAGATTAAAATCACTTTTCACTTTCTGTAGCTGCATATGAGAACTTTATAGTTACTCGAGGGCCCCCAACCCCCCTTTCCTTTTGAGACAGGGTCTCGCTTTGTAGCCCAGACTGGCCTGACCTTGAACTCCTGATGTTCCCACTGCTTCCTCTTCCCAAGTGCAGAGATTCCTGGTGTGGACCACCATGCCCCTTTTGCCTTGGACTCCTGGAGATAGATCATAAGACTTCTTTCATGCTAGGGTTGAGTTAGATCCCCAGCCCGAGGTTTTAAAGAGAAAAGTGCCTTTGTTTTTTTGTCTAGGAATGATTCAGAAACGTAGTTTTTCAAGTGAATATGGATCAATCTAAAGAAATAGACTAGAATGAAAGCAAGAAGTGTATATTTTTGCCTACTGTATGAATAAAGGAATGTTTGGCTTTCTTCAGGATGTAAAATTGGTACCTATAGGCACTAGGTGAACTGATGTTTTCATCAAGGATAGCCTGAGAGAGGCTGGCACACACTTGTCTGAGCTGCTTTTAGTTCCCACTTTGCTCTATAATTCTTTTTACCTGCTAAAACACTTGTCTAGAAGTTTGAAATGTGGCTGTTTTATCTATTCTGTTTGCCATGTCTCGGAATGTTCATGGATATTCAGACCAAAAGCAAGTTCTTGTGGTTGACTAACTGAACGGATAGCACAGGTGTGCTTCAGAATGAGACAGAGAAGGTCTTTTGTGTCAAGTAAGATCCACCCACCAGTATCCTTTTTAGAGCTAAGGAAATTGAAGTTTAGAAAGATTAAGTGACATCTTGCTCTAGAGCAAATTAATTAGCCTCAGCAGATGTTGAGCTTCTCTTTATCGATGTATTTTGTTTGGGAGATTCTTGTAGAAAGAAGAGAGTGTGTTTTCCTTGCCAGTAATTCAAAAGCACAAAAGAATTTCTCATTTCACAAGCAGCAATTTCCTGATGTCTCTTTTCCCCTTTGTATTTGTATCGAAATAGCCCTGTTTCCCTCACAATTCAGCTTTAAGCTCACCTTTCTTTTACTTTTTCCCTTTCTACAGTGTTCTTACCTATCTAGTGTGGTTTTTGTTGGTGGAGGTTTTTGTTTGCTCCATGTAGCATTGCCATATGCATGTGTGAATATATTGAATTGACTTCTAATCTGAAGATTTAAGTCAAGGGGTCCCCAGACCAGAAAGCAGGGATTGAGCTGAGGCAGGCAACACAGAGGCCACCAGGAAGGCCCAGGTGCTGCTGCCTGTCTCCGTTCTTCTTTTGATTGACAGTAGGGTGCAGATGTCCACTTTCCTCCAGAGGCTTGCTTCTGAATACAGGTACTGTTTGGGACGTTTCACTTTGCCAGTACTGTATCAAATGTGCAGTGTAGGGTAAACACAGAGGAAGGGGGGTTAATGAGTAGTTTTAACAGTTCTGTGTTTTAATTTCTCATGTGACCTTTAGTCTTTCCCCCTTTCTTACTGACTGATTGCAGGGTTTTATTAAAGTGTAAGTTCTGGAGTGTAGACACCATGGCAGTTAGAAAAACATGGAATACTGTACATGTAGGTTCCACAATATTTCATACTCTTGCTCTTTATGTTAAATGATAGGGAAGTATAATAAAATCTGCCTAGAGAGCACTTATCTATTTTATGTCCTGTAACATTCAGTACTTGATACAAGTCTAGCAGATCTGCAATTCAGACAGCAACAAAAGTGGTTTTATCCCAGGAGAAAGGTTCATTAGGCTCATTGATGGAAAGTTGGTGACATGTGTTCAACAAAACTGCAGAATCTGAAACTTTTCGGGCCATTCATAGGACCTCCACCCACCTTTTATTTTACAGCTAGGAAAGAGCTAGTCTCTGGTCCAGGATCACTGAGCAGGGTAGGGAAAGAACTTTGGGCAGAACCTAGGATTTAACACTTGCTCGGATATGCCTTTTCATTTTGGAATCTTAGTTGAAAACTAATCTTTAGTCTGATCTCTCTATAAAACAGCGTGACGTGTAATGTTTTACTGGCTGGAAACCTGTTGATATGCCATGTGGCACCTCAAGCCTTCTTTTGGCTCACTTTTCCTTGTCCGTTCTGCTGTGCTTCTCTTGTGCAGGGAGGTTGGCTGTGCAAGAAGAGAAAGCTGTGTTATGACAGTGTTTAGGGAGAAATGCTTTTGATAACAGAACTCCGCTTATCACTAAGTCAGGAAGAGACATGAGACAGCCTTAAGAGGCCTGGATGATGGTCACAACCATCTGCAGTTGGTTGTGATTTTTGTAGCTGTAGACATGGTGACTGTGGTTTTTAATCATCGTGTCAATTCCTGGGTTTACGGTATTACCGTAATTGGTTTGACTTCTCCAGGACTCACTTTCTTCTTGGGAGCTTCAGGGGTTTATTAAATGAACGATTGATTCCTAAGGTACTTACCTTCCAGGTCCTGGATTGTTTATATAAAAGTTTTTCCATGTCATCAAATAACCGAGCGTGGAGTTTTACTACTGTTTTGATTGGTATGAGTGGGAATTTGGAAAAGGCCTCCTGACTCAGGTGAGCAAACTGCTAAGCGGTTTATTTACAGATCTCCACCAGGTGCTAAAGGTCTGTAAAAGAAACAGTGTTCAGAGCCTCTGGGAGACCAGAAAGACTTCTTTATCTTCCCAGCTAGGGCTGGGGCATTCTTCCCTTTCAAGGGATAAAGCACTGGGAGTGAAGGGGGTTTGGTGTCTCTTAAGTAGTGTAGTTATGGAAAAGTGTTGGTTGTCAGAATGTAAGAGTGAATCTCCTTGTCAGCCTTGCTGCCTGACTGAGATTTCTCATTTTTGTCCATTGTTAAAAATGCCATCAACACGAATAAATTTCTCAGAAAGTAAGTATTCCTCACCTTCCATAGAAGAATGGAACTAAAACATTTTGGTGGGGGGGAAGAAAGGTCACTATGTTATTCCCTTCTTGGAAATTTGGAGTTTGATATTCTTATGTTTCAAGATGTCTGCTCAAATAATATGTTTTAACCCACATTTCCCAAACTTACCTGACCTCAGAATACTGTTTCACTCTTTCAAGGAATAGTTATTCACATTGCTCAAAACTTTGACTTAAGAAGTCATGGCCAGTAGAAAGAGTAGTATGGACTAAACAGGAGGACCAACGTTAGCCAACAGCAACTAAACATTGAGGTAGCACTGTTTTCTATTAACTCTGTATGAAACTGGCAGACTTATATCTTTTTTTCCCCCTAAAAATGACAGTTGGTTATTCTACATTTAAAAGGATGACCTGGCTGCTTCATCATTGATGTATATCAAATAGTATATGGTGGGTATATACACTCACACATGGATGTATACACACATACACGTGTGTATATATATATGTGTGTGTATGTGTGTGTATTCATATATATATATATGAATGATGTTTTGAGTGCTGTTCTGTTAAATAATGCAAGGAAAGGGTGAATAGTGTGCTGGAGCCTGAAGCTGGTTGTCCAGTACAGGAGACAGACATGTAAGCAGATTATAGCAGTGAAGTTCTCAGATACGTATAAAGCCAAAAGAGAACAAAGGAAGAACCACTGTGTAGACCAGACTGGCTTTACAGTCATAGATCCACCTGCCTCTGCCTTCCGAGTGCTAGGATTGAAGATGTGTGCAGTCATACTCAGCCTTGCTCCCACCCAGTTCAGGGTTGCTGTTTGTCTCATGAGCTATTATCCTTAAAACAAAATTTTATGCATATACTAGGAGTCATATCTTTCCCTGCTGGAAGGTGTCCTAGTTAGCTTAATTGTTAACTTGACACAGCCTGAGTCACCTGAGAAGGGAGTCTCAATTGAGAGATTTTCCAGATCATTCTGGCCTGTGAGCATGTCTGGGGGGGAGAGGGGAGAGTTTGTTTTGATTTTTATTGGTATTGGAGGGCCCAGTACACTGTAGGTGGTATATTTCCTAAGTATGTGGTCCTAGAATAAGTCTGAACAAGCCAGCGGCAGCATGCCTCTATGGTTTCATGGGCTGTGAATGAGTTTCCCTACTCAAAGGTAATAATACTGTGTGGAATTCTGAGCAGTTCTGTCTTCAGGTCTCTGCCTTGATCTTCTGCCCTGATTTCCCTTGGTGGACTGTAACCAGGAAGTAAGGAATGAAATAAAATCTTTACTCCCCTAAGTTGCTTTTGATCATGATATTTGTCAAAGCAACAGACTAAAACTAGACTAGGAAGTGATACAGTATTCTTATTCCCAGCATACAGCCTGCATCTATGTATTCTGTTCGAGGGCAGGGTGGTTGTCCTCATTAGGACAGTGGACCCTGTACCTCAGGTGTAGTGTGGTTGCCCCCTTGAGCAGGGGGACAAGGCATTGGAGCTTTGAAAGCTCTCTTTAGGCAAATTCAGTAAATAAAATCGCATTTTATGGAAAATATAGTTAGGGAACGAGGTTGTATTATTTTCTCTTCAGTGCTTAAATGTGATTTACATTTCAAGATTTCAATTACAAGGGCTGGAGGAATAGCTCACTAGTACCATGGTTACCTATTGGCATGGGGCTCTGGGTTCCATCCTCAGCTCTGAAAAAAAAAATCAGTTGTTTTTTGGGAAGGAATTAAACAATTCTATATCATAAAATACATACTCATTTGTGTGAAATGCTCTATAACATATACATTAACTTTTATAGTTCCCCTTTCTCATATCTGGTAATTTGTCTGGAATAATGTAAGAGCATAGTTGTTCCCATTGACTACTTGTGTTTGAGTTCTATAGTTAGGTACTAATTGATGACAGTTTCTTTGATATATTTGTATCTATTTGCCAGATGGGCAGAACTAGTCTCTGGATGGTTGCAGGCAGTAACTAAACTGGAAGACAGTCTGACTTGGCATTATAATTATAACCTTCCAATAACCAAGGAGGTTGGACTAGAATTACTGCAGTTTCTTGGAAGGTAACTGCTCCTGCATTCTATAGGGAGCATTCCCTTCAAGAGAGAATTTTAAAGTGGTACTCTCCTAGGTTAAAGGCTTTAACTAAGGTGTTCTGCCTTCGCCCCCCAACCCAATTTGGATCAAAAAGGCTTGCTTACTATGGAGTAAAAAACAAAACAAAAAACAAAAAAACAAAACAAAAAACTCAGAAGGTTGAAATCTGTCTACTTTTTCATGCTTAAAGGAAGCAAAAACATTTAAAAGGCAATAAAGTAAGCTTGCCTCTACCTGTGAGCCAGGGTAAAGCCATTTCCATTTTTTTTTTTTTTTTTGCATACTGTATATAATTAGATTAAGTTAGCTGAAGAGGGAGTATTGGTTTGGCTTACCATCCTGGATCTAGAGAAAATTGTTTTGGTAGACACATTTTCATTAAAAAATGAAATAAGGTGGCTTAGAAGTTAAGATAGTACATATTGCTCCTCTTCAAGACCTGAGTTTTGATCCTGGTACCCATGCTGGTACCTCATAGTCTCCTGTAACTCCAGCTTCATGGGCCCTAACGTCCCCTTCTGGCCTCGTTGAGTACTTGTACCCACTTGCACATACCCCTCCTTCAGACACATGTACACATATAAATAAGAATAAATAAATAAAAATAAGTTGCCTTGGTTGGAAGAGTGCTTCCATCTTTACTCCCCCAGCCCCCACTGATTAGAAGCAAGTTACGGACCTTTCCTACTCTCACACTGGGGTCTCGACACCGGGAGCTGAGAATAGTATTTGAGAGTCTTTCAGCCATACTCACGAAAGCAGCCATCATTAAAGCCTTCATTTGTATAGTCCATATATGAACAAACATCTTTTTAGAGAGCCTAAATCAACACTGACTGACTGAGAACTCTTCCTGTGCACTTTCAGGCCTCTCAGCCCTAAGGTGTTTTGCCACTGGGTTTTATAGATTGATCAGACCATTGGGGAAGGTGGGTGTGTAGCCTGTTTACACTTATGTAGCTACCGGCTGTTTCTTGTTTATTGAAGGATTTCAGTGGTTGTTCCCATGGGAGCAATGAGCTCCTTCGGAGATCTCTGCTATGACTTGAAACATGAATCTCCCCCCTGTACATATTGAAGCTCTCATCCACAACGCGATGGTATTTGGATGGCACCTTTGGGAGACAATTAGGGTTAGATGGGACCAGGAGGGCAGAATCCTAAAGGTGAGATTAGTGTCTTTAAAACAAGACACTGGATAACTTTCTCATAGTCTCTAAGTCCTATGTGAGGGCTCAGCCAAAGAGTGACCATTTATAGTCTGGGAAGAATGCTCCCATCAAAACTGTCATGCTTGGAAATGGACCACTTGGATCTCCCAACTTCCAGAACTATGAGAAAATTCAATTCTGTGGTTTAAGCCAACCAGTTGGTGGTATTTTTGTTAGGCTAAGGTAGTTCTTTTGGCAACAAGTATTTTCAAGGTTTTCAATTATATAGCAAGAAATGGCAGCTGCATGATTCACTGCAGTCACTCTCTCCCACCCCTTCTTTCTTTTTATAGTGTTGGAAATTGAACTCAGGGCCTCACCTACAAGCAGTCACTCTACCACTGAATTGTAGCCCAGTTCCATCATTCCCCTTTTTAACTGAGCTTTAGCTACAACTAGTAGTAGGAGGTTTGAGGGGGAGGTGAGAGAAGGGAGAGAGAGTGAGGGAGGAGGGGGTTGGAGAGATAGAACAAATAACCATTCAAAACCTACTACTTGCTTCAATGGAAAAATGCGTTTGTTTCTGTGGCAAGGAGGGGATATGTGCACATGTGGGGCTATGTGCACATGAGGGGCTATGTGCACATGTGTGGCTATGTGCACATGTGATTTGATCCCTATGGAAGCCAGATGAGGGTATTGGAGCATTTAGAACTGGATTTACAGTTCTGAGCGAAGTTGTGAGCGAGCTGCCTGACATAGGTGTTGGAAATGGAGCACTTGTCCTCAACAGGAGCTCTTAACTGCACAGCCATCCCTCTAGCCCTAACTGCCCTTTCTTCTTAAACAGCTGGCCTTAACAAGCATGTTGAAGGCTAATAAAATGTTGCTGTTAAACCCTTGATGATGGGAGGATTATACACAGAATTCATTGTTTCCTCTTAATTCTTACCTGTTTTTAACTACTAGATTTCATTGATTGATTAACTCAGAAATCAATTGGTGGGCACATTTGCCTCCTTGTGATTTTTCCAGCTGACTTTGTTGGAGTCTTCACTGGCTTCTCTAATGGTGAAACTGGGAAATGAATGATTATTTAAAAAGTAGTGTAATTAAAGCTCCTAACATGAGGTAGGCACTCCTTAAGTGGTTCACATTGTCAGCTGTAGAGAATCACTGAGACTGACTGAACCTTTGCTCTCAGCCACACCCACCTTAGCAGGGGCATGGTGTGTGTTACTGAGGCTTGGCATGGTGAAAAAGAGCAAGAACAACAACAGAAACCTTAACTTTTCTTTCCCACCTGAAATCACTCCTTGAATTCTTCAACAGGGCTTAAAAATATTCCTTTAAAGATACATGTACTTTACTTTTAAAAACTGTAATCAGGATTTTCACGAAATGTGGGCCATTTTTGACCTGACATTTATTTGCTGTGGAAAATGCATATCACCCAGGGGAGGACTCACAAGCCCAGTATTGACAGGAGAGGAGGGAGGGGGCTCTCATATTTGAGAATACATCCCTTTCATCTCACAGGGCTCCTTGCCTAGAAAACACACGCGGGCACACGCACACACACATACACATACGTTTATCTCCACATGGAAGAGAGGAAAAGAAAGGTCATAAATCTTAACTTTTATATAAAGTCATCGTTTTAGTAACTACTTTGAAAAAAAAACATTGCACGTGTTTAGAACTGTGAAACCCACTGCCCTGGCTGCACATAGCTACATGCCATTTTAATACTCAGATGCCTGTGGAGATAGCCGACTTAGCTGGTCCAGAAGTCCCAGAGTGACACCTCCTCTGCATTTGAAACTTGGTTCTAGAGTCAGAGAAAGGTGGATGGTGTGGGGCTGGGAGGTGCAGGGGCTGGGGGAGGGTAGGGGAGGAGCCCGAGAGAGGCTTCCAGCTGGTCCCTTGGGGGATTTAGAGCCTGTAAAAACACATTTAGGTTCCTGAATGGCAACAGATAAATAGCCATGGCCCTTAATTGAAAGGGAGGAGACCACACGGAGCAGAGGTCAGAGCTTTCCCAGATGACTGGTGTCCTGGGGGTGTCAGCTGAAAAGGTCTAAGGCTTTCTCTCCTTCCTCCTCCCACTTTTCATGCTGGCAGTCCAGCCAGGGTAGGTGGAGGGACCATTAGCTAAGCCGTGTTGTTTGGACAGTTGATGCGGATGGCCCCTGGGTGGGCTGACATTTTAGGTTGGGGGAGGGTCCTGAGTCTTAGCTGATATATTACAGTCTGACTGTTACCTGCAGTTTGCCAATTACCCAATTATGACACAATTTTGTACAGTTTTTTAAAAGTAGGCTTGTTCCTATTCTTCCTTATACAAGGATTTTAGTCATTGTACATCTTGTGTCTTTAAATAATGTATTAGGAACATTTTCAAGTCTGTAAGTGCTTTTTTAATGAGAGTGTGAAGATTTTAATGGGACTAGATTGCTTTTCATGACATTTCAGAGTGACTTAATTGTAACAATGTTGAGAGGCTGTATTTTAAAGTTTGCTAAGTATGTCTGTGTGGATTATAGTCAGACACTTAAAAGGATGGATGGTTGGATAGTGGGTTCAGATAGCTCTCTCCTTAGTGATTCCCCTAAATATTAGCTCTTTGTAAATATGGGTCCAGTAAATTAGATGCAGGTGAGGGTTCTCTTGAACCTTTTAATTTTCAAACAGGAACAGAAGGTAATAATTGAGGATAATTTGCAGGGCAAATTCTTCAGAACTCTAACCCAGGCACTTGGGAGGCTGAGGTAGGAGAATTGCCACTGTTAGAGGTGGATCAGACCTCCCTAGAGAGTGCAGACTGGCCAGACTGTGCAGCAAGATCCTGTCTCAAAGAGCCCCACCACACCCCCAAACAAAACAAAACAAACAACCCGCCCCCCCCAAACCTCAAAACTATGAAGCTTACTTGGACAGTGATTTGGCTTCTGGGGTGTTTATTTCCTCTGCTTCTGCAGAGCCAGGAGGCCAGGCCTTCTGTTTGCCTACATGTAGAGCCTTTTTTGCTGCTTGCCCACAGCTGTTACCTGCATTCCTGTCAGGTTTTCTGGTGTTTTTAATGTTTCTCAAGTGTTTGTGGCAGTACTCATTCCTGTTTGTCTTTTTAATGAAAACAATTTCACACTTGATGAGAAATTATTTTTGTACTTTTTCTTCTTTCTTTTTTTTAAAGGCAGGATCTTGATCTCTATTTCATGTATATCAGGCTAGGTGCAAAGCCTATGTTTCTAGAAACTGTTTTTTAAAATATGACCCTAGTGGAACTAAGTGATACACACTTGTGACATCAGCACTTGGGAGATGCAAGAGGGTTAGGAGTTCTAGGCCAGTTTGTACTACATAGTGAGAGTTCAGTACCAGCATGAGGTGATTGATTCCCTTCTTTGAAACAACAGCAAAAATCAAAATTAGATTGGATGGTCAGAGGTTGTATCAGATGCTTATATTTGTTTCGCAAGTCTGCCCTTTTGAAGTGCCAAAAGCAGGGGGCTTAAAATAACAGTAGAACAAATCTCACAGTTTTGGATGTTTGCAGGCTGAAGTCCAGGTGATTCAGGGTACACTCTACGGGAATCCTCCCTTGCTTCTTCCTAGCTTCTGGGAGCTCTCATTGTCCATTGGCATGCTTTTATTCGAAGCTGCAAAGTTCCAGTCTCTGCCTTTGCTGCCCTTTGGATCTTCTTCCATATATCCACGTACTTATAGACACAGTAGTGTTGTATAGGGCCCACACGAATCTGCTGGGACTTCATTTCTGCTGGTTACATCTTTAACAACACTGTTCCGAAAAAGTTCACATCACGAGGCACTAGAATTTAGTGTCCCAGTTGGTTTTGGTCAATGTGACACAACCTAGAGTCACCTGGAAGAGAGAATCTCAATTTCAGATTTGTGTAGATCAGTTTGGCCTGTAGGCTTGCCTGTGAAAGATTGTCTGGATCATTAATTGGTGTTGGAGGACTCATGCCCACCGTGAACAGCACTGTCCTCAGGACGGGTGGTCCTGGGCTATTTAAGAAAGCTGAAAGAGCATGAGCCTTCGGGTAAGTCGTATTCCTGCTTGGTTTCTGCTTCAAGTTCCTGCTTCAGTTCCTGCCCCGACTTTCCTCAGTGATACCTATGTAAACCACATAAATCCCTTCTCCCACTAAGTTGCATTTGGTCAGAATATAAGAAATGAAACTAGAATAGTTAGGATGTTAACATGTACTGGAGAAACTCAGTTCGGCCTGTAATCGGTATTGTGTTAACTTTTGCTGAGGTGACAGAACAAATATCTGTCCCATCCCAGATAAGGCAGCAATGACAGATCAAAGTGTAATCTCACCAAAGTTTTATTTGACAAACCAGTGAGTTATTGGGTTTATTTACAGAGCACAGCAGAGGGGTTACTTACAGGAATATGAGTGACCCCAGTGCAGCTCTCTCACTGCAGAGTTCCACTTGATCATGGAGAATGATCTCATGGATGCTGCATCATGGAGTCCTCTTCTCACATGATATACAGTCTAGCATCTCCCCAGATCACTTGCAGACAGTGGAAGTTAGGGATGCATAATGGATTTCAGGTGATGGTCTTTTGAAGCCCCCTACTCTACCAACTAGGGAATGTCAATAGCTCCATTATGATAACCATAGTCTTGGCTACCACTTTATTGCTCTGTTCCAATTACCTTGGCTACTGGGCCAGGTCCAAGGAGGACATCTTATGTCCTGTCATAAAACAACCATACAACAATAGAATAATACTTTTTAAAAAAGTACCCAGGAGATTCTGATGTAGGATATATGTGTTCCTGAGGCATGGTTCCTGGAAGACAGGCATATATAATGATCTATAAACAGGGTTAGTTTAAAGAGGATGAGTGATTCACAAACTCACACAGTCAGCTAATAGCTTAAAAAGTAAAACGTGGCCAGGCCCAGTGATGCAAATCGTTGCTTCTGTTTATTTTTTCCTACCCACTCAAGACATTCCAAACCTTTCATTGAATGTCTTGGTGGCATGTAAATAGCTAAGGAGTGGCTAATTCTCCAACTCCCAGCTCAGCCAATGCGAGTGGAAAGGGTTGACCCCCAGAAGAAGACCCGCTCATTTATTCCAACATGAGTTCCAGCTTAAATGCTGATCCTACCTATGGATTTAACTGTCTCTGAGTGCTTAAAACCTTTTCCCAGCCACTGACTTAAATAGCACAAATTCTTAATTAAAACACACTATAAAAAAGTGATGAACAACCAAACTCAGATGCTGCATAATTTATTTACACTTATGTAATGAGTTCCCTCAGGGAACTCAAGGCATTTTGAAACTTAAAATTATCTAGTGGATGCTAATCTTTCCAAAATTCCCAGGAGAGAGACACAAATATAAGGTGTAAAATCAACAATGAGTCCCTTATCTTTACATAGACATGTCTTCCACAGAACTGACTGTGTAGCATTCAAAAACTCTGTGGACCGAAGATCTAAAACTACTTTAGAAAATCCTACCAAGTGTAGGGAGTTGTTTTCTCACGGAACCCTCTTATAGAAACAGCTAACAAATGTTTCACACACTGAAAAAGAAAAGTTAGCAAACCTTTCATTGCATTTTTTTTTTTTTTTGCAGTTACGCTATTTTCAAGAAAAAAAATTTCAAGTTACTTTAAAAATGCACCTTGCTTGACATTTAATCAAATTAGAAAATTTTAAACTTAATTCTAATGTGCATTGTTCTTAACATCTCTCAGCTCTCATTAAAATAATCTGCTTTCAGCAAATACTCTGGGCTTTCCTGGGTCTTGGTAATGTTTTAGTCTTTTTGGGTAGTTCGCGGAGGTGGGAGTGAGAGGCCTATTAGCCTCTGTGTGTGTGTGTGTGTGTGTGTGTGTGTGTATGTGTGTTCACGCTAGCGCTTCTACAACTTAATGAGCTGGGTTCCAGAACTATGCAGCTTTGCATTCCAGTGGGTGATAACTCCAAAAGACTTGTAAAGAGTAAGCAACACAGTTACTTACACATAAGAGGGTCATCCAGCTGTGTCTTTGTTCTTTGTATCCCTTTATCTTCTGGTTCTTTCAATCTTTTAGAGATGAGAAAGGGTTAAAGTTTGTTACTTTTAGACAGATCTGAAACTCCTAACCTCCACAGTGCCAGGAGGCTCTTCAAAATGCACTTTCTATCCCACTCAAGCCTGCTGAATGAGAATCTTAGCTGTAGGACCCCTGACCACTACTAAGATCTCTACTGAGAGACACTGCCATGAAGGCATGAGCTGCCATGGGTCATTGAGAGGACTTTGTCACTAATCAGTCCTACTTGATTTCCCACTGTGCTGGCTATTTGTATGTCAACTTGACACAAAGCTATAGTCATCTGAGAGGAGGGAACCTTAATTGAAAAAATGGATTGTAATCAGACAAGCCTGTAGGGCTTAATTCTTAATTAGTGATTGATGGGGGAGGGCCTAGCCCACTGTAGGTGGTGCTGTCTCTGGACTGGTGATCCTGGGTTCCATAAGAAAGCAGCAGACTGACCTAGTCATGAGGAGCAAGCCAGTAAGCAGCATCTTTCCATGGCCTCTGTATCAGCTCTTGCCTCCAGGCTCCTTCCCTGTTTGAGTTCCTACCCTGATTTCCTTCAGTGATGGACTATTATAGAAGTATAAGCCAAACAGATCCGTTTCTCCCCAAGTTGCTTTTTGTCATATCACAGCAATAGTAATCCTGAGATAGCCACGGTCACTAACCACCAGGTCCAGCTAGTTAAAGAGCCTAGTGGAATGAAAAGTGTGAGGCTCTTCATTGCATATTATTAGGACCTTCTAGATGGTGATAGTAGAGCATCTAACCAGATGTGGGGCACTGTGGTGGCTTACATGTTGTAGAGCACTGTCCTCTCATCGTAATGGCCACCATCTTCATGAGAGAAGCTTTGAGTACTTGCAGGAGACTCAAGATTGGGCCCATTGACTGTGTGGGGAGGGTCATTGGATTCTCACCCGATCACAATTACTCCCTCCTGTACCTTGGGCTATTTGTGTGTAATTTTGCTTTAATTTTTTGTGGTCTCTGGGTTTCTAGATAGGAGGTGCTCAGTATATATAGACTGGAAAGTTTATTGAACAGGGGACTCAATCTGTGTGGCTATGAGGAAATCATCATACATTCCGGGATGATACTTTGGTTATGTAGCTCATGTTTGACTTTGGTGGTTTGGTACTTTGTTGTTGGGATCTTTATGGAGAGATATTTGCATCTCAGCAAGGAAAGAACATCAAGAAAAGAGGTCACTTCTTGTTGGGACCAACCCTGGAGCTGTGGAACGAAGCCCCATGTGTCTGTCCCTGGGCGGGCCAGCAGACAGGTGGAAAGTGGCCGCGAATCTTCCCACATAGTCCGACTGGCAGGTGGGGGCTGTGGGAAGCCTCTGCCGGCCCTGCCAGTGGGTGGGGGAGGGGGCCATTCCTGGGGAACTCCCGGCAGCCGGCAGCCCTTTCTGTGGGTTCTCTAGCCCAGGGCACCACAGTCGCTGCAGGGTGCTTCGCTAACTGCTTAGGTTTGGGTGAATGGTTACCATCTGGGAACACTGGGATGTCCTAGGTGAGAGATTAGACGTGGCTCCTTAATCGAGGGCTGGATCCCTCACTTCCCACTGCGGGTCCAGATGAAGAGACAGTCCATAATTCTAAGACGTTTATTTTCATCATGTGGAGAGTGGCATGGATGGAACTGTACCCCCACCCCCACTCCCCAGGGGCGGGGCAGATAGTAACTGGGAAGGGGTGTGGCTAAGCCTCTAGGTGTCTCATTATCATGGAGATGGCTTGGGGCTGTGTGGGCACGCCTCTGCCTGGGTCTTGATATGTGACCGTGATAGAGAGGTTAGGGTCCAATGAGAATGCAGATTTGTTTCAGCAAGTGTTTGTAGGAAGTCCCAGAGATGTCTTGCCCTGACTGGCATGAGACTGTAGGAAGGAGGCATGTTAGGTGAACTTTAGCACGTCTGTGGCAGATTGCTCCTTCATTCTTCATGGTTGACACCTTTGGTAGCTGTTATCCTTTCTGATAACTGGTGTGCTATGTTTGGATGTCTCATTGACCTCTCAGTTCTTGGGAGTAACAGCCTCTTCTGAGTCACACATTTAAACATGCTAGGATTGGAATCTAGAGAAATGCTTTTCAGGGTGGAAATATGATCATTTTGCTCAGTGGTTAGTATCTGTAACTAGTTAGTCCTGGTTTGTTTGAATTGGTTTCTCCTGGACAGTTCTTAGTCCTCTATTAAGCAGGAGCTGTGGTCCTGTAAACTAAGAATTAGGTTTTTTTTCTTCTTGAATGTGAAAGGTTTGCTTTCAGTGTACTTCTGCCTTTAGGTAATCAGAGCTAGTTGTGAGCTTGGCACAGCAAGGTATGTGAAACCTCTTTATCCCAGGACAGATGCACAGCTAAATGTTGAGAAGAAAAAAGGAACAGGACTGTCAAGGTTGCTTCAGATATTTAGTGACAGAATGGCTGTCTTCCTTAGGCTTGAGTAAGTAAATGTTGTTTGCAGATGGATGGTTTTTCTGTCCTTATTAACCTGGTGGTGTTGAGAGTGACATATGTAGGTCCCTCACTTTGAAACTGAAGTGGACAGTATGTCTAAAATACTGGTGTTGAATTGAAATGTATATGTCTGGCACATACTTAAAGATTTTTTAAATGGGTGAAATAAATTGCACTAACCAATATAGCAAAAATTTTAAAAAGCACCTCAACCTCAATATACCTCAGTATCTAAATAATAAGTGTTTGCCAAGGGTGCACAATGCCGTGTTCCACCACTGCATTCCTCCCTCCCCCCTCCCCCCCCCAAATAAATAAATTTAAAAACTTTCCTTTGTAACTCTTGTACTGGGTAGTGGAGGTCTAGAGAATGCCAGCCAATATATTTCATTTTTCTTCCTTTTCCTTTTGAGGCTGCTCTAGAGCATGTTAACATGGTGATTGGTGGGGTGGTTCGGTACGGGCAATGGAGGGTATAGGGTGAGAGCTGGTTTCCTTGCTTCAGTGTAACTGGCTTCAGGGGTCAGGTGAGCTTACATTCCTCCCACAAAGATTTGCTGTGGACACCTGCTTTTGTGCTGAGCATTTGGTTGTCAGTCAAGGAGAATTTCTCTGTTGTTGAGTCAGCCTTGGCTTTGACCCTGTTTGTGCGGAGAAAGAGCTTGCTGCTGACTTAGATCTTTGCTCTTCCTTGAGTCAGTTTAGAAAGGAGGGTGTGGGTTTTAAGTGAGATGATTAATCAACATGTGAGATATTCCTCGGGACATTTAATTACAATTTAAGTATCAAGTGCAGTCATTTATTAGCTTAGTAGAGCACAGAAACTAGCAGGGTAAGGCAGCCTTTCCTTCCCCCTCACATTAATAGCCAGATCTGAACTAATTTTTAGATAAAGGCTAGTGTATATCTGCCTTTCCTTCATTTTTTAGACCACTGCTCAGAGTCCTCTGACAGAATGCAAGGAGACAGCCTTGATTCGATTAGGCCAGATTACATTAAAGTGAATGGTTAAAGCCTTTGGAGCCTCTGGTTTGTAGGAGACACCATAACTGGCCTTCCTGGCATCCCCAAATCCTATTAGATGAGTTAATCTTCGTGAAGATTTTAGTCTGCATAAAGATCATTGCCCTCCAGGTGGTCTCTGGCTACCAAGGTGAGGTGATAGATAGACCAACTTTCTTGGTTGCTTTTGCCCTCCAGGTGGTCTCT
>JADRCH010000207.1:1349378-1371219 GCA_019843965.1 Rhynchomys soricoides | reverse complement strand
TTTCTTGGTTGCTTTTGCCCTCCAGGTGGTCTCTGGCACCAAGGTGATTGATAGACCAACTTTCTTGGTTGCCTTTGTTGGCTTGACGTGAAAAAAGGACGCCTGTGGTTGCAGGAGACAAGTTAGACACAGGGGATAATCTTCAGACTTAGGCTTGGTGACTGCAAGTGGCTGTGATGAGACTTTTTTTCTTTTTATCACCCCTTCATATTTTTAAATTATTGATCAACCAACCCACCAATCAGTCACAATGTGTCATGAGTCCTGGGTTGGTCTCAAACTTATTATGTAGTCAAGGATGACCTTGAACTGTTGATTCTCCTGTTTCTGTCCCCCAAGTGCTGGGACTATAGGTATTCACCATCAGGCCTGGATTATGCAGTGCTGGGGGTGGAACCCAGGGCTCTGTGCATGCTAGGCATGTGTTCTGCCAACTGCTGTACATCCTGATCTTTCCAGTCTCTTTTTATTAATCTTAGGGTTTGTAGAGTGAGGAGATAGACATGTAATGGTTGTAAAATTGGCTGTTTTGTATTTGTGGCAGATGTAGTTGTATGGTTGTAAGCTCTGTTTGTAAGTTCTGTGAAATCATCCCTTGTAGCCTTTGTCCATTTTAGAGGTTGTCATTAAGAATCATGGATTGGATCTGGAGTATGACTGAGATACTTTGCTAGATGCTGTGAATAAAGAATGCTGGCACTCTGGAGTTGGAACATCATTAGCTGTGGTTTTCTGAGCATGCGTGTGGATTTATTATAGAGGCTAGCTGGCGCTTGCCTGTTTATACATATGCAGTGACCATTCTTTTTTCTTCTGAAGTGTCACATACTTTTTTTTGTCACAGGGCTACCCCCAATTTTAAATTTTGTAGATGACTAAGGTTTTGCAAAGACATTTTAGTTAACATTCAGTTTTTATTATAGGTTTGTCTTTTGGCAAAAAGAAACTAAAACCCAAGAAATCAGACCAGGCCACTTTTAAGTGTGATTACTGCATCCACATTAAAGATTTAAAAGCCATGAAAAATAATGGTATATTTGATGATTGGTCATTGTCAAAGGAAAATTTGGTTAGGTAAAGATAACTTGAAGGTTCACAAGTGACTGTTAAGAGCTGGCTTGTCTCTCAGAGATGAAGGGAATTTCTTTCAGGGCATCTTTAAAAATTAGGTTCCTTAGTGCCTTAACTAGGAGCGAGTGTCCACCACTGTCCTGTGAATCACATGCTTGCCAGAGAGAAAGTGAGCTGTGCCTGGAACAGCTGGCTGGTTACTCTGTGAGGGCTTCTACAACTAGGAGACCAGAATGGATGGTGGAGGTGACATTTTATTAGATTTATGACACTTTAACCTTGGGACTTTCAGTGCCTTGTAGAGTGGAGGCCTTGAGCATACATAGGGAACTTTCTGGCATTTGGTTTGTGCCCACCTGGATTGTATATCTGGATCTGCCTGTTACTTTCCTTGGACCTAGGAGGGGATTAATCACAATTGTTGTCCCTCTCTCTCTTCACCAATTCCCTTTCTCTATATGTGCCTTTGACAAAATCTTAAGTAGCCTTTGCTGGCTTTGAACTTGCTGTAAAGCTGAGGATGACCTTGAACTGAGTCTCCTGTCTTTACCTCTGGAATGCTGGGATTACGGTAGTATCCACTGTTCTCTGGTTCATATAATTAGTACAGGACTTTGTGCATGCTAAGCAAACACTTTACCATCTGAGAGACATCCCAAGTCCTAAACTCAGGTCTTTTCTAAAGAAAATTACATTTACTTTTTGTGTGTGTGTGCAGGTGCATACACACATGCCAAAGTGTGTGTGTGGACATAGAGGACAACATGCAGGAATTAGTTCTCCCCTTCTACTACATGAGTCTGAGAATCAAAGTCAGGTCCTTGGGCTTGGCAGCAGGTGCCTTAATCTGATGAGTCATTTCTCTGGTCCCAAACTCAGTTCTTTATTTAGCCTTTGTATTAGGGCAGCCCTGGACCTGTCCTTTCTCCAAAGATGAAAGAGCATTTCTGGTATTGGCCAGACTGGGAGCATGAACAGTTATGATTGATTAATAATGGCTTTGATTTGCTTTTAGGGAGAAAAGTGTAACTAGCCCTGGCTGAAGAGAGATCGTATCTTTCTAGTGCTCCTCTGTATCGAGTGTTCGGTGTTCTGTGCCTATATAGCACTTGTCTTTTCAAGAGCTGGGGTCATTGACAGCACTCTTCTTATTCTTGAGTTTCAGAACATAGTGGAGTGCATGTTTGAAGTCAGAAATGTAATTTTCCCTAAGTATAGTAAGATTCTCCGTAGTTCTCCTTACATGCATGCACATGCTCACACAATTGTGGGCTTTTATTCTGGCTCCTTGAGGAGCTGCGGCCCCCTTTTGCTTTCATTGATTCTTGATTGCACACTTTTCAGTGTTACCTTTGTTAGGCAGCAGCTGTGGGAAGAATGTGTGCTTATTTTGTATCTGTGACCTTTACTCCTGCAGTCCCTCTGACCTGAAACTCACCCTGCCTGCCACCTCCTCTTCCTCAGCCTCAGCTTTGTTCTTCTGGGCCTCATGTGCACACTTCCATAAAAATGACCTCCTTGCTTCTTTCTATTTCGGCTTAGAAATTATTTCGGCTAAAGATGTTCCAGGCTTGCTGGAGGCCAAGAAGTGAATTAGAATGAAGAGGAAGAAAGGGATCTATTTAGGAGGAATTTAGAAAACTTCTGTGCTCTGTTACAATTTCAGGCACTTTGGAATTATATTAGATGTCAGTTTGGTGACCTTCTCTAGCTCCTCCTACCTGGCACCTGTGCTTTCTTGCTGCTCTTCCTTCCAGCCCTTCCTCCCTTAGATACACACTCTTTGTACAATCTTTTAGTTCTTTTTATTAAAGCTGAAGAAATGAAAGGTTAAAAGCATACTGCTGTTGCAGAGGACCCAAGTTGGTTCCCAGTACCTTTGCAGTGTGGCTCACAACAGCCTGTAAACTCAAAGGTGTCCAATGCTTCGGACTTCTGTGGGCACTTGCATTGAAATGCACACCACACACACACACACACACACATGTACACAATTTAAAATATTTTGTGTGTGTGCATGTAAGTTCGGGTGTAGTTGTGGAGGTCCAAGGACAACGTCCAGGCGTTGGTTTTCTCCACTGTGTGTGCCCTGAGGATTGAACTTCTGTCCTCAGACTTGCATAGCAAGCAAAAGTGCTTGCTGAGCCATCTTGCCAGCCCTTTAAAAAGTCTTCTTGATTTAAGCTCACACCAACAGCTCCTAATTTTGTTTGGTGGCTTTGGGGCAGATGAGAAGCCATCCTTTTTCCTGGTAGCACTCTGACATCCTCAAGGAAAAGGAGGGCTCAGATTCTTTTGCATACCATACACATTCTGTGTACATTCACCTTCACAGATGGCTATGGTAATACCTATAGTATCGAGTACTTGAAATGTGCCCAACACTGTGACAAGCACTTTACACAGATTATTTCTTATTCAAGCTAGCCTAATAAAGTTTATGGACTATCGCTGTCTTCATTATATAGATGAGGAAGTTGGTGCTCAGAGAGTTTTAATAACATGCCATTATGTATGTAGCTTGAATCAAGCAGCTGCAATCAAGATTCAAACCAGGCAGCCTGTGCCAGGGACCAGGTCCAATTGCTTAAGGGAAGGCTGTGAGCTTACAGCCAGGATAGCTGGCCTCCTGGCAGTTTTCTAACTGGGAAAATTTCCCTCTTACATCCACAGCCTAAACACTTACTGTCTTCATATTTCAGCTCTCTAAGAGGAGTGTTTTGGGTTATTTTTCGGTGATGGAAATGGCATGTTTTAAAGCACTAAAAAAAAAAAAAAAAAAGGTTAGGATTGGGTTTGAAGTTGCAGCTCCCCTTTGCTCAGTGATAGAAATACGCCAGTAGTGCCCTTGCTTCAGAAGGATCAGTTAACTGGTAGAGTTTGTGTTTCTGAGGTTCATTTATGTTCCAGTCTTAGCAGTAGGGAGTACCCAAAGGCAGCAAGCTGTCCCTTAGCAGTCCCATAGACAAGGCTCTCTCCAGCACCCGCACCAGTTGGCACACCTGAATAACAATGGGGAAGCTTGTTGACCATTTGGCACTCCACAGCCCAGTAATTAGAAACTGTAAAACAATAATACAGACATGAAGCAAATCCTCTAGTTCATGAAAATAAAAAATCTGTGATCCTGCTTTGTGGTTGAGTGGAAAATCACAACCGGCTGCTCAGACAGCAAAGCAAATACTTCAGGATTTTTGGCAGCTGTTTTGTACATATAAAAAGCTCTAGGCTCTATATTCATTTAGAGGATGTCATACTTTCATAAAGACGGACAACAGTTGCCCCACTTCCTTGATGCCTCCCCCAATTTTCTGCAGTGAATCTCAAATTATGAACCCTAGACCAGCATTAGTGTCAGTATCATCTGCAAACTCTGTCAGAATCTAGATTCTTGGTCCCCGCCCTAGAACTTCTGAACCATGTTCCTTACATGACGCTGAGCAATTTCTGTTTTAATAACCCCGGCCCACTACCTACACCCTCTCAGGGGATGCTAATGTACTCTAAAGTTTGGGAAACCCTAGAAGCAGGGTAAGGTAATTCTGGGGAAGGAAGTTGAGCACATCCCCTTTTGCCTCCTGAGATGTGTAAAAGCTTTCTGCTTTCTGACAGGAAGTGTGTGTGGTTGGCTGCACCCTCACAGCCTCTGGGCTTACCTGGGCACTTGCTTAGGGGAAAAGACTTGAGCAGAGACTTAGCTCCAGTCTTCTAGAAATGATTCCTTATTTTATTTCATTCTGGCTGTACTAATATAGTTAGCCTGGGCTGGCCCATAGGCTGTACTGGATAGAGGAGGAGAGGCGTGGGACAAAAACAAGAGCTTTGGCAACACCACTGGTGTGGCATGCTCATTATTCTGAACTGTCAGGGACTTAGGCAGGGTGGCAACTCTTCTGTAATCCTAGCAGTTTGGAGTTGGAGGCAGGAGAATTGTTGGTTCAAGGTCATTTTGAGCTGTATGGTGGGTTTGAGGTTGGCCTTGGTGGTATGAGAACTTGTTCCTACTTGCTCCTCCAAAAGAATCCAACAGGGACAGCGAGTTAGCTTAGTTAGTAAAATGCTTACTGTATATATGCGCGCACACCTGCTAATGAAATATTATTCTAGCTCCCATATAAAAGACACAAAACCCTGGTATTTTATTTATGAGCTGTGAGCCTAGATTGGTTAGATTGTATGGTTTATAGGTATTCGCAACTATATCCAAACTGTATGCCCCTTGTGACTTGCTGCTTGAGTCTCTCCTTTTGTTCCTGTCCTTAGGGTACAAGCCCCTCAGCCACATGCTCCTGGTCATCCCTCTAATGGAGTCCTCTTGCTCTCTCACTCTTCTTTCTCCTCTCTCATGGTATCTCTTGGGACTCCTCACTTGATTCTCAGGTCTTGCCTTTCTCTTTCTACTGCCCAGTCACAAGCTCTAGGCTTTTATTAACCAATGCTTTTAAATTGGGGAGCAAGGTTTACACAACAAAGGCCAGAGGATGCACTCCTCTAGAGGGCATCTAGATCTTTGGGGTTCAGAATTTAGCAAATGTATATATAGCAACAGACCAACCCCCAACACGTAGCCATACATGCATACAGACAGACATGTAGAACACAGACAAAAGGGTCACAAGAAACTAATCTCTGAGAGCTAAACTGTGGTGAGCTCTTCTTTTGTTGTCTTTGTCTTGTTCTTGTTCTTTTTTTTTTTTTTTTTCTGCCTTCAGTGATTTTGATAGAAGGCTCTTAGCCCCTTCTCTCTTCCTTCCCCCTTGTGGTGTGTACATCAGTAGCATGGATCCATTTCAGATCAATTATAGGTCCTCCCACTGCTGACCACAAGATTCCCTGGAAATGGCTCTTGAGAAATAAGAGCTTACCACCAGAGTACAATGAATCTTCAACCTATGTTCTCTTAAAGGCTCAGGTTCCTTATAAGCCTTGCACAGATACAGTCTATCTGAGGCTGGTAGTCTCTGTTGGGGAAGAGACTCTTATACAAACAGAAACACCTATTCTGTGGTTTCCTGGTTTTATCCAGATTTGCTAATTTTTGCTTACATTTGAAAATGTGTTTATTTTGCTCCACGTTTCCCTCTACCTTTTTGAATGTCATGCTTTCCTGTTACCTTCAACATAAGAGTATGAGCTAGGGATGTAGTCCAGTAGAGTGCTCGCCCAGCATGTGTAAAGCCCTGGGTTCTATGCCTAGCACTGCATATAGATGGCATGGTGGTACATATCCAGTGTCTCAACATTTGGAAGTAGAAGCAAGAGTTTCTAAGGTTCAAAGTCACCTTCACTGCATAGTTTTGAGGCCAGCTTGTCTAAACAAAACAAACTAATCTAAACAAAACCACCACCACCACCACCACCACCACCAAAGCAGTAAACCCTGAACAGAACATAAATAGCCTAGGCCATGCTGGCTTGTAAATGTATATTGAATTCTTTCTCTCCATCACCTAGCTTAGCATGGCAAAACTGCAGAGATCAGTAGGTAATGGGGACAGATCTGTGTCTTCCCTGACAAGAACTGTATGGATAGTGATCTAACTTTACGTTCTTTCTGCTCATAAATGGGAGAACTTGCTTGAATTGCCATATTTAATGTTGGATCCATTACAAGCCCAATACCAAGCTTCTGTGGGCATGGGTAGTTTAGCAATTCTATTTAATTTTAAGGGGTGTGGTTCCTCTTAGATTTAGGAGGCAGTAGCTGCAGATTCTCTGTCCATGTGACTTTCTGTGAAAGTCAAAGGCTCAGACTGCAGCCACTTACCTGCTTGGATTTGGGAAAGATGTCATTGTATAGTAAGGAATGGGAGCAGCCAGGTCATTTGTTTTTACCAGTGTTGTAGCTGGTCGGCTGTCCTCCCCAGCCTGCTTACTCTTTGTGCTTTAATTAAATATACAGCTGATGATATCAGCTTGGCTCCCTGCTCCTTCAGCTTCCCTTCAGAACAAAAACATCCGGGCAGACAGCAGTGACGATTAAGTCTTGAGACTCAGGCTTTTGCTCATTCGTGGTAATTAAAATAAATCTGCCTAAGCATCATCAAATGCAGATAAAACCTAGGGCTGATTAGAGTTGACCCTCTAATAAACTGGATTTGATTAGGCAGGACCAGTGGGGCTCAGGGAACCATTCAAGACTCTGGCCATTTGACCTTAAAACTGGGGGGTTAAGGGATTTTTTGATTCTTTCAGACACAGAGTACTTTGAGAACTATTACCTGAGACAGCTAAAGAACCTGGTTGAAATAAACAGGGGAGACCTGTGGACTTGCCATTAGGAGTTCTAGTCAGCCATCACCTGGGATGTGCTCACTTCCTGGCCGATCAATGGAGAATGGATTTTGCTGGAGGTCTTGGCCTGGAATGATAATTCAGAAGGACATTTCCAAACACACCCTGGCACGTTCTGATAAAGTCACAGCAGATGTGGATCTTGAAGACTATTTTCTTTTTAGTGAAAGTCTTCATCTCTTTATTTATGAAGGTAACTTTTGACACTTTAAGAATAGCCCAAAGGAGACTTGATTTTTTTAATGAAGACTGCCTTGGTCATTAAAGAGAAATTTCCGTAATTGATCCATCTCTAGATCCTGTAACCCTAGGCACACTTCTTTTCTTCACATTTATCACAGTTCCCAGTGTACTTGCCTTATTTCCATGAGACAGAATGTCTTAACTGAACCTGTATCTAGGTCGGCAGTAAACCAGTCCCAGTGATCCTCTTGTCTCTACTCTCCTCACCCCACTGGGGTTACTAACAGGTGTGGTAGCCATCACACTCTTTAACATGGGTCCTGGGAGCTCAAATTCAGGTGCTCATGCTTGTTCAGCCATCTTTCTAGTCCTTGTCTTAATCATTCTTGATAAATGCCTAAATGACTGAATTCCCAGGCAACTAAAGAAGTTGACAAAGAATAGTCCAGAGGCCAGACTAGGTCTTTACCTGTTTTTATACATTTGCAAGCCTAAGAGCAATTTTGGTATTTTTAAATAGTCGGGAAAAAAATCAAAAGAAGACTATTTCATGACACATGGAAATTACATGGAATTTAAATTCAAGTGTTCATAAATAAGGTTTTATTGGAATACTGCCATAGTTGTTCATTTATGTTATTGTCTTTGGCTGCATTTTATGCTAAGACAGCAAAATTGAGTCCTTGTAACCAAGACCATCTGGCTCCAACAGCCTAAAATATTTACTCTTTGGTCCTTTTCAAAAATGGCTCTCCCTATCCCTTTCCCCTTATAGATTACACATGAAGTAAATGCTTACTATTTGAATTATTTCAAGTCTGAATTTGAGTTTTTGGATAGAGCTCTGGTCCTAAAAGTGATTGTTAAATATAAAACAAGTGATTGATAGACCTTTCTTTCTTGTTAGCCATTTGTGTTGGTGATTTGACCACCCCAATTCCCCGTCTTTGTGGTGTGCGTATGTGTGTGTCTCACTGTCTCTGTCTGTCTTTTTCTCTCTTTCATGTGTGTGTGTATGTGTCTGTGTGTGTGTATGTATGTATGTATGTGTCTGTCTTGTCTCTTTCTATCTCCCTGCCTCTGTCTGTGTGTCTCTCTCTGTCTGTCTCTGTCTGTCTCTCTCTCTCTTTCTCTGTCTCTGTCTCTCTCTGTCTGTCTCTCTCTCTCTCTCTGTGTGTGTGTGTGTGTGTGTGTGTGTGTGTGTACACCAGTCAGTACACATGTATCACCCCTCCGAGAATGAGCAGTGGGAAGGGGTGGAGTGTGAGCTCGTGGACTCTCAGCAGGTCTGACCACCTACTCAGGACTGGAGTCTTATTAACATTCCATCCTCTCCTCTTCTCCTCTTAGAGTCTGTGCTGGCCTGGAACTGGCTGCTGTGTAATGATGACCTTGACCTTCTGATTGACATGTCTGTGCCTCTCAAGTGCTGGGGTTACAGGAGTGCACCTTCACACCCTGCATATGTGGTGCTGAAGCTTGAATCCAGGGCTGTGTGCGTGCCGGTGAGGCACTCTCCTGAGTCACATCCATGGCCCTGTTTTACTCTTTAACCTCACTGTGCAGAGGTAGATAGCAGCTCTTGGGTTCCCCCAACATGGGGAAATAAGCCTCCTTTTCCAGGCACTTGAAGGAACAGTGCAGGAAGGCTGTGGTTGCTGAGAGTCTCCTACGGCAGCAGCAACACTAGCATATCTGGGAAGATGCCTGGATGTGTGGGCAGTCTTTTTTTGACCTCAGAAAATTAAGAGACTGAAAGCTTGAAAAGATTTATTAGTGAGCTGCAAAGACTGAAAAGACATTTTCTTGAAGGTGAACTTACCTTATCAAAATATTATGAAAATTCCAAAGAAAAGTTGAGCTGGTTACCAAGCAAATGCCAGGAGGGAAAAATCTTGAAATATAGAATTTAAAACTGGAAGGCTGGTCTTTTTGACAGTTTCTCCTGTTTCACGAGTTAAGGATGTTATGGCATGTGGGGAAATGTTTGACACCTCCTCGGGCTATAACTCCTGGCTATGGTCTCCTTCCCTCAGTCCTGTGCCTTGGCCCCTGCTATTGCTGGTAGCTCATCTCCTACAACCTGCCAGTACACATAAACCATTTATAACCTTGTCTATGGTAATAAATGGTCTGATAGCTTTGTTATAAACTTCTATGGCCTAGGGCTCATAAAGAGGGAGAAGAGACATCCAACCCCCCAACCCCCCAGCACTCATGTATGGTGTTCTTTTTAAAAATTTTATTGCAGTGTATATGCCCATCTGACATATGAGTGAGCAAATGCCATGTGTGTGTTTGGAGGTCAGAGGACAACTTTGTGGAGTTGATTCTTTCTTCTCCGTAGTTTCTAGAGATCAAACTTAAGTCCTTTAGCCTAGCCAGCAAGCTCTTTACATGCTGAGCCATCTCACGCCCTCCCGTTTTGAATTTTTATAGTGTCAATAAGGTGACAACAGTCTATGGTTTAAGATGGGTAGGGGTTCTAGAATTATGAACAAGGATGCCTGTTGCATTAGAAAATGATGCTGCAGCCCTACGTATGATTATTTGTGTGTTTCTGCTAGTTACTTATCACCTGTAATGGTTCTGTACAACTGTTTCCAGCTGTGCCGTGCTAACATGGACTAGCAGGTGGGCTGGGAGAGCATACTCATGATCTTGAAGGGGGAGTCTCCTGAGTGTATGCAGTTGCAGTGATTTGAAATGTTTTCACAGATTTATCAGAGAAGGTTACTTTTCTTCTTTGCTCCTAATATCTTGTTCTAAGGCCAAACTGCTTCCACTTCCACTGTCTGAGTATACTTATTTAAATTTACCTGTTTCTCTTTTGTCTTTACTGGTTAAGTGGTAGGCTACTGAACTTGATTCTTTTTGTTTGTTTCAGTTTGTTTTTTATTTCTTAAAATTAAAACAATTTAGGGTGTGTGTGTGTGTATGTGTGTATAGGCCATGGGTGCATGCATGGATGACAGGACTCCTTAAAGGAGTTGGGACTCTCCTTCTACTGCATGGGTCCTAGGAACCCAACTCAGGCTGATGACATGGCAACAGGCACCGTGAGCCTGTGAGCCATCTCACTCCCTCTGGCATTTTCATTTCAGTTTGAGTTGGTCTATGTAACTTTTACAAGACTCTTAATTTAGCCAAGGCTGGCCTTGTACTTTGATCTTCTTGTCTAAGCCTCTAAAATTAGCTACAATTCTAGACCAGAACCATTATACCTAACTTTCCTTTTAAAGAAAATTGTTCCTAGTAATAATCAAAGACATTGGAGTGCCTTGTTTTCTATATGTGACTTTTTAGTATTGTGTAGGTGATGGAAAAATAAATTGAGGGCCATTTGAAATTGGCCATTTGAATTAGCATTAATTGCTTTCTGAGCAGGTCTGCCATTTATTACATGGGACAAAGATGCTCTTAAGCCTGACTTTCTATGTGTTCTCAGGGTCTTTGGTGGTAGTGATAACCCATGAAGCAGGGTGCTCTGTCCCATTGGCATGCTGAGCTGGACAACTCGTTGTGTGAGATATACTTTGTACTGTAGGGATATTGATCAGTATCCTGGCTCATTTAACTCTGTAGCAGCCCCTAGTGTGTCAACCACAAATCCATCCAGACCTTGCCATGAGGGCAGGATTACCTTGGCTGAGAATTACTTCCTTAGACTGTAGGGGGTGGTCTGCAATCAAAAGTCTGTCATGAATCCTACAGGGTCAAAAGTCTGAATTCATATGGTTTGGCCCTTTAAAAACCTCCCTCAAAGCAGTGACTAGAGCATATGAAATTCCTGTGTAATCAATCTGTAAGTACCTTCTTAGCCTCAGCTCACACTGAAAATGAAGGTATGATTTTTCTTATGTTAAAAATGAGTTTTGTAGTAAATTATAGACATTTCTCAAGTTTCTTCCAAACCTTACATTTTATGATTTGAATTGTTAACAGGCATCTTTATAGAATTATAGATCTCAATAGTTGCAATAGTTTAGGGCTGCAAGATGGTTTAGCAGACTTAAAGGGGGGGGGCACTTTTCATGTGAGCTTGACAGTGTGAGTTCAGTCTCCAGAATCCATAATGGAAGGAGAGAACTGAGTCCTGAAATTATCTTCTGATCACTAGCTGTGGTATATGTGTGCCTGAGCACACAGATACATGGACACAGACAGACAGACAGATAGTCCTCCCTCCATATACACACACTAAATCATACATACACATGCACAATGATAAATTATAAAAATTATATTTTAAGCTGGGCAGTGGTGGCCCACGCCTTTAATCCCAGCACTTGGGAGGAAGAGGCAGGTGGATTTCTGAGTTCGAGGCCAGCCTGGTCTACAGAGTGAGTTCCAGGACAGCCAGGGCTACACAGAGAAACCCTGTCTCGGGGGAAAAAAAAAAAAAGAAAAATTTTATTTTAAAAAGTTGAACGTTAGTGGTTGTTTAAGTGACTTTTGCTTTCATCCATTGATATTTCCACAGATGGATCAAGTCGGATAAAAAGATATGCTTCTTTAGACATGGATGCTATTGAATGGCTTTATTTACAAAATGGGAACATACTTTCACAAAACTGTTCCCTTTGCTTGCTGACTAGATTCAGGTGACAGTTGCTTGCCCTCGCAGTGTGTCTGTTTGGAATAAGGCTGTGTTAGTATTTATTATAACGTGTGCTTGCTGCTGCGGGCGCTACCATTCTCAAGCATCTTCATGGTCTGCTACTTAAATTAGGGAAACTTTGACCTTCCAGAGTGCCTTGGTTGATATATTGGTGTTGTACTGGCTGAGTTTGTGTCAACTTGACACAAGCTGGAGTTATCACAGAGAAGGAGCTTCAGTTGAGAAAAATGCCTCCATGAGATCCAGGTGTAAGGCATTTTCTCAATTAGTGATCAAGGAGGGAGCGCCCCTTGTGAGTGGTGCCATCCCTGAGCTGGTAGTCTTGGGTTCTAAAAGAGAGCAAGCTGAGTAAGCCAGGGGAAGCAAGCCAGTAATCAACATCCCTCCATGGCCTCTGCATCAGCTGCTGCTCCTTGACCTGCTTGAGTTCCAGTCCTGACTTCCTTTGCTGATGAACAGCAGCATGGAAGTGTATGGTGAATAAACCCTTTCCTCCCCAACTTGCTCCTTGGTTATGTTTGTGCAGGAATAGAAACCCTGACTAAGACAGGGGTTAAATTAGTAAGTTATTTCAACTGGTTTTTAATCACAAATCAGTAGGGGCTTATTCTTTTGTCCAGAGAAAGAGGTGGCCAAGAGAGAAATGTAATAACTTTTATGGATTTATGTGCTTTACATGTAATGTGCCCAACCAGAAATAACAAGATATACAGCAGATGTGAAGGTACCAGCTAATATAGTTACAGTAGGGATCATTTTCACCATTCGAGTTGGAATTCCATTGAACTTATTTCTTCAGCCCTAACAGGATTTGGTGGAGTTGCTTCAATTTGAATTGAAGGCTGAGATGAATTGCCTACACTTGTGTCTTTACTGCAAGGTTAGATTATGGATACCTTCTGTATGTTTGATAGACTGTCAGGCTCATATTCAGATTCATAACAAGGCTCAACTGGGAAGGGGGAAGGTGTACTTCTGTTAAATCTAACAGATTAGCATGCTTGGAAGAGATTATGGGCTCTTGTCTGGAAACCAGGTCTGAAGGTATTCTGATTAGACACAGTGCTATTCTTATTGTAAAAACAAGGTCTCCTAGCTTGAGCTAAAAAGGTAATTTTGCATGCATGAAATTATTTGACAGAGGGTGTGAACCGTGCTTATTTTGGCAAACAAGTTGATCCCAAGATGAATCAAACAGATTTCAGCATGGAACAAATTGAAATACTTGAGGATTTGTCTTACATACTTAAACTTATATTTTATCCTGTCTTCATAGTCTATTGGGGAAGAAAAGAGCCAGTGACCATGCTGGCATCAGGGCGGCATCTCACACACAGTCGGGATGTGGGCCTGGTCTGTGTTTTCTTTTATACTCTCAGTCCTGTCACAGCAGAAAGTTGTAGTGAAGGTGTTTACTTCATGGAAGATTTCTATAAAGAACAGCTTTTGATGAAGCTCAACACATGACACCATTATCATTTCTAACACAGGGAGCTCTTTTTCAATTTTGCTATCAAAGAAAAATGACAAACAGAGAGTGCAAGAAAACCCAGATGGACTCGCTGCATTAGGAGCTTGGTGTGCATATTTTGTGTCACATATTAGCATTCATTAAGTCAAAAGGGGAAAAAAAATGAGCTTTTCCTACATGCATTAAACCAATAAGGCTGGCGAAGTTCCAAGCCAACTCTTGTGGATTAATTGTTTCATAACTGTTTTAATTAAAATTGTTCACTATATGATTAACCTAAAAGTTTTAATTTCTACAAAACTGTTGAGCAAACGAGACATTAATATTTTACATTAACTGTGGTGATACTGCTGTGTTTTTCAAAGCGATGCTCATTCAAGTAAAACATGGTAGGAAGCTCTCTGCTCAGAATGCTACTAAAAATACCATGATTTGGGAGCCCTGTCTGCAGGTAAGCATTGGTTACCCACTGCTTATGTTTCATTTACCATGGAGGTGCCAGTCATCTGTCATGGTTGTCATGGTGAGGTTAATAGAATAGTGTGTCAGGGATCTACTCCTTATATCCATTTCTCCTGTCGGCTTAATGGTAATGTTGGTTGAGCACATAAGATCCTAAGATTATAAGGGGCCAGCCAGGGTCAGAGGTCTTGGGGTTACTGACAGTAAATTGTGTGGTTTTTGGTTTATATAACAGGGACAGGTAACTCTGGAAAAAAAGGAGGATTAGGAGGCTTGGGTGGGTGACCACCCTTATTTGTGCAAGGTTCTTTAGGTAGGCACCACTAACTTTGGCAAAACTACAATCTATTTTGCAAAAGGCACAATTGACCCAAGTGAAGTGGTATTGTGAGTAGCTGTGTGCTGCAGTGGCCCCTCATACACAGGTTTGAACTCACTCTTTCCATACCCTTCTTCCTTTCCAGATGCCTTTGTCCTAATTTTTTTTCCTTTTTAACTGAGGAGAAAGTCTTTCCTTTAAAAACTTAACTTTAGTCTCATCTCACTCTGAGGGGTTGTGTCACAGTACCATAGAAATTCAAGATAATGGTGTTATTCGATCCCCACAGGAGCGTGTTGAAAAAGATAAGGTTAGCGGTGCTCAGTGGGAAGGATTATGATAGAGCTTAGGCTGTCCAACTGTCTAGATAACGATCAGCCTTGGATGGTACCAGACTGAGATCACCTATTAGATCCTGGGACACTTGACACAGGGTCTTCGTTGCAGAGATATATCTGTGGAATCTGGGGGTGTAGCTTCAGAACAGAAGCAGTGTGTCTACCCTGCACTTGTAGTCATGTCACGATCATGAGAGACTGTAATCTGTCTAGATGCCTAACCACTGCCTGATTCTGTCTCCTCCTTAGTTCGTCTGGGTGTTTTTATCTGGAGTCGCAGATTCTTCCTTTCCTTTCTGTGCTATATACTCTTTCTCCCTCCAAGGTCCTTCTGTTTTAAAGCACCAGATTCCTAATAAATGATTCATACGTTCAGTATTTACAAGTAGTTGATAATCAGAATATAATAGATCTTAGTCTTGTACAGGCTGCTGTATTTGCCAGAAACCTGGCTTTGCACAAGTGATTTTTGAGATAAGAGGTTTATCAGATATGTTGCTGTCCTCTCATTTCTTTATACTCTCTTGAGTTCTATCATTTGCATGGAGTTGGATCATTAGAAATGCACATAGCTTGGATGGAACAGTATCCCCCGATGGAGTTTGGAATGCTATGCTTTCATAAATATAGAGGAAGAACACTCAGTTTAAAATTTCAGTATTCGAAAGTCAGAGATTTCTGTTTCTCCAAAACCTTAAAAGGAATGGCGCTCTCGCTCTCTCTCTCTCTCTCTCTCTCTCTCTCTCTCTCTCTCTGTGTGTGTGAGAGAGAGAGAGAGAGAGAGAGAGAGAGAACACATATGCTAGAGGTTAGCCTCAGATGTCATTCGTCAGGAGCCATTTACCTTGGTTTTTTAGAACAGGGCTGCCCTTGGGAACTGGAATTGATTAGGAAAGGCTTATTGGACAAAGAGCCTCCTGTCTCCATCTCATTTGCATTAGGATTACAAACCCATACCCCAGCAGACCTTTTTACTTTGGTTCTCTGGATCAAACTTAGACCCTCAGGTTTGCAAGGCCAACAGTTTACCATTGAGCCATCTTCCCAGCTCCAAATCTGGTATTTTAATGTTTCTCATACATATCCATATATGTACACACACACACACACACACATACACACACACATATTCACATGTGTTCACACACACATATATACACACATGTATATGTACAACATATGTGTGTCTATGAGTATATATATATACACACACATGTATATATGTATACACACACATGTATATACACATACACTAAAATGTCTACACATGACAGGTTATAAAGAACTTTTTTTCTAAGAAATTGATGCCAGAAATTTTTTTTCTATAGATCAACATGCATGTATCTTTTAAAATTAATTATTTTTATTTTTAATTTTATGCATATGGATGTTTTGCCTGTCTTTGGAGGATACTGGATCCCTGGATACTGGAGTTACAGACGCTTTTGAGCTGCTGAATGGGCGCTAGGTATTGAATGTGGGTCTTAGTGCAAGAGCAGCTGGTGTGTTTAAACTAATGAGACTTTTTTCTTTTCAATGTTTGTTGAATAAATTCATCTATCATTACTCCATGGAACTATTACATTTTCAAAGAAACCCCAAACTTCATTTAGCAACTTTAGATTTCCTTAGGAAATTTCCTCAGGTTGTATTTATTTTTATTGTATGTGTTTGGCATGCATGTATGTCTGTGTACCACATGTGTGCCAGGTGCCTGGTGGAAACTAGAGATCCCTGGAACTGTAGTTATGGATGCTTGTGAGCTGCCATGCTGGGAATTGAACCCAGGTCCTCAGTAAGAACATCTAGTCCTCTTAACTGCTGAGTCATCTCTCCAGCCCTGGGTTTCCATTTGCAATCTAATAATAGTGACCTCTGTTGAGATAGTCTGTTCAATTGTGAGGCCGACTGATCGATTTCCTGACCTTTGTGATAAATTTTCTGGGGAGACTGTTTTGTTCATCCCAGACAGAGGACAATAAGACATTAAACCCCAGCTTGGTAAATCATTGGGTTTATTGGGGTTACATAATTAGTGCCTGGGTGACTACAGCAGCTGTATCATTGAAATGACCTGTGCGCTGCATGGATGAAGACTCTTGAAAACTGCGGTGCTAGAGTTTCCTGTCCAGTGTGTAGGAAGCTACATCTCTAAAGAGTCCCCTCTCTCTCAAAAGTTGCTTATTGCTTGTGTAGCCTTGGTGAGGGGCCAGTGAGACTTGCTTCTTGTGAGTTTCATGAGCCCTTGTGAGTTTCCTGGTCCCTCGGATTAGAATATTTCAATCTATAGGAAGCAGTCCCACAACTCTCTCCATCTCTGTAGTCTGGAGTGCATGCCTATCTTTCCATAAAAACTGCTGGTAGTGTTCGCTGGTGAGACAGCTGTACTTTTCACTGGTTTTTCTGATGCAGTGTATTGCAAGCTTCTCAACATAGCAAACAATGTGCTATAAATCTTTTGTTGTTCAAGTCTTTTTTGTCTGAGGTTTAGTTACTGTTGCAATTGATAGCATGGCAGCCTATGGCAAGCAACAAATGAGTGTTTAAGTGGTGTGTTTTTCAACAGATGTACCCATGCAGGTGGGCACAACAGCTGCTGCACATTGGGTGGATGGGCCAAATGGTTTCAGATACTCTGTTGTTTGGTCAGCTCCTTTCCTATGACTATACTCTGACTCATTTTGCTTTTGCTCAGATTTTGTGACTCTATTTTATTTCTTTTTGAAACATGCAAGCAGTGTGACTTCCATTTGGGGGATGTTAAATTTGAGATCACGAAGAAGGCTGTGATTATAGGGTAGCTTAGTAATTCCCAGTAATCATCACCAAATAATATTTTCTGGAAGTCCCCTGTGTATAAAACTTACCTTCTGAAGTGCATGTAGGGCATGCCATACATCCCAGGAAAACAATAATCATGGCTGGCCCACTCTGAATACAGCTCAAGGTGGGGAAATTCCAGTGATGCAGAGCAGTGAATTTTAGTTAGCACATGGTAATCTGTGTATAGATTCCCTGCCTGTCAAGATAAGCAAGTATTTCATGAGCCTAGTAGCATGGTGCTATGATTCCTTGCAAAGTTGTTAAGATTACCTTGTGAAATTTGGCTTAGAAAGTCAGCTTTTAATTTCCTTTTGTCCTATTTATGTAAACTTTTGGGACATTTAAAGCCAATGAAGAGAGAGGCTTGACTTAATACATAATGAAATGTGATCAGAGTCATGTTCTACTTAAAATATGAATTAAAAACAATTCCCCCCATAAAGACTTTTTGTTTTTGTTTTTCCTTATTACATATGTAAAAACCAATTTTTGGTAGTAGCAGTTAATGTCGAAATCAGGATAATAGCTTGGGGTACACTGGTAAGGGAAATTTAAGGGGGCCACTTGGAGCCTCTTAAGATATATTAGCCATGGCTAGTGTTACAGTACTGTTTATTTCTTTATTCTGAAGAATAATAATTTATAGTTGTATATTTCACTATGGGCAGGTATCTTAATGTATTGTATGGTTACTGGATAAAAATTTAATGATGCTCTCAAATAACATACTAGAAAAAATGCTATTTGTACTCTACTGTGGTAATCACTGTTTTACATAGATCTTCCCAGTATTGGGAAACATATACATATTCAACATATATTGTCATGAGTTCTAATTTTAATAAAACCATGTATTTTTTCCTTTTGTTATAGTTAGGCATGATGTTTTGGGACTCTGAATCTAATAGCTATTTAGAATACCACTGTTTGAACATACCATAGTTTTATTTCTGCAAAATCCTCTTTTACATTTTACAATATTTAGATATTATAAAGAACTTTTTTTCCCTGACAGTCTCTAAAATAAAAGATACGAAATTGGTCCCATCTTTATATAATAAAATTTGGAAGATAAGACATTGTTGGCTTAAACAATTATTTGAATGATAATTTTTTTTCTCTTAAGAAAACTGAGAGAGGCACTGTGATCTATACATGTCATACTAGCATTTGGAAGCTGAGGCAGGAAGGTTGAATTTGTCTCAAAAATAACAACAACAACAACAACAATAATAAACAAAACTGAAAGCAGTTTCTACCCCCACCCCCCATACAGTAGATACGTGTTTTGTTAAATAAGAGTTGGTACTCATATCTTATTGATGACTGAAAATTTTTTTAGCCATTTACCCAATGAGCTGTCTTACTGCAGACTGTTTATATGAAAGTTTGTTCAGGTGTGAGGGTATGACCACAGAGACCTGGTTGCCTGCTTTGTCACCCTGGGATCATGATGCATCATGGTCTTGGCATGTCCTTAGCCCTCACACTCTTGTTTATGGATCCTAGTGTTTCTGCTGAGCTCCTGTGCTGGGATTTATGTTATAAACCAGGTCATTTAGAAGCTCATGTACCGTAGACGCTTCCTTCTCACTTGCCTTCCCCCATCCTCTTCACTCCCAGGCAGTGAGTGGGTTCTTCAAGATTGAGTCCTGGGATTTAGAGCTTGGTGAGCAGGATCTGTGTGCAGCAGATTGGAAATGACCTTTTCATTCAATGTGAGTCTCAGTATGAGCTGTGCATTCACCCTATTCGGCTCTCATATGGCTGAAATCTCTTCCAGCTGTAAAATTCTTTAATTTTTTTTCCTGGTATTTAGGCCTCTGGAGATCCTAATACTGAATCCTTTCTCAAACATGAAATTTCTAGTAAAGGTACCCCTCTTTTTTGATATACCACTTGGCTTTGTGGTATAAATATAGACTCAAGAACGGAAGAAAGAGCAAAGTGCGTTCGCTCACTCACTCCAGGACAACAGATGGGAATATGCTTGCCTAGAAAAACCAGTGGGAATCCAGAAAACGCCATCCATGATCTGATCAAAATAAAGTAAAAATAACTTGTTTTAGAAGGAAGAATCTTCTGGGAAAGTGGCTGAAAGTCCTTTCTCTATGGATAAAGCATACCCCCCAGGTTAGACGATGTATCATAATTAAGCAATCTGGTAGTCTGTTCTTCATGTATACCGTCTTCTGCATGCCTCAGGGATGTATGTATTGGGAGGTTTTTTTTTTAATAAACCAAGAGTCATTATTTATGCAATTTTGAACAAACCACTTAAAACTTGTTTTTTCTTCATCTGTAGAGCAGAGCAGTAACTCCTGTTCACCTTTTTTTATGACACTGCTGCAAAGATTAAAGATGCACATCTGATAAAGGTGACACTGAGGTCTTGATAAAACAGGAATGACCATAAAATCCTTGGTTCTTTGGCTGCTGATCCAAGTGTGTGGATGTCCGTGCATTGGTGTGCATGTATTTCTCTATGACCTTGTACGCAGCAGCCTCATAGCTAAGAGTATATGTGTTTGAGAAGGCCAAAGTTTGTATGGCTTGGCGTGAAGTACAGTGTAAGGGGATAGGGTTGGCAGATAGCTCAGTCTTTTTTTTTTTTTTTTTTTTTTTTTTTAACAACAGTAATGAATGATTGAGGATAACCAGATTTTATTTATCTTCCTTAAGGTTCTTTGGTTGAAGAGTCTGTTTGAGTAGATATTGCTAGTTATTGGGAAAGTTAATTGCATTTTACTTTATATGGAGCCATTGGGTTTAAGACCTAAGTTGGTTTGCAGCACAGGTACAGTGCTCAAAAGCTAAGACTCAAGGAAGGAACTTGTTCAACAACTGCTAGGTGTGCTGGCTCACATCTGTAATCCTAGTACTTGGGAGTTAGAAGCAGGAGAACTGCTAAGACTCTGGCTTAGGTTACAGCTTGAGTCCCAGGACAGCCTGGGCTGATTAGTGAGACGTTATGTTTAAGTCTGATAAAGCTATATGAAGGTTCACGGTAGAAGCAGGGCAGAGCAGAGTCTTCTGCAAGGGGTCAGGGAGGGTTCACAACTGCCAGAACAAAGAGAGAATGGTTGAGTTTTCCTTGAGAAATTGTACTGGTGAGGGTGAGGCCTAAATGGTTTCTCCAAGTTAATACCCATCAATACATACAGCAGTGATTTGTTAGATGGTCTTTCACTGCATGGTAATAACCTTGACCTAAGAAAGAGAGCAACCTTGCACAGGGTCCACATCTTATGTTCCACATAGACAGCCCTGAAGCTTCCTGAGAGCCAAGGATGACATTTCGAATGGCAGCAGAGATGATAAGCCACCTGTCCTTGGGCAGTCTCTCACAAATGCTCTTTATCCCAGCTGGAGCTGGCATCATTTCCTACGAGGTTTCCCATGATACTTTGTGCAGTTAACTGGCCAGAATCCCAGGGACCCGGGGCTGAGATTCCACTCTTCAGAGTGAAGTGTCTTCTCGCCTGGCATTGTCTTTTTCTTGGTTGTGGCAAGTCTGGTATTAAGACTAGTCAAGTGGTGAATTGATGCAGTTCTTTGTTGGAGAGGGCAGCTAAATGCCAGTTGTGATTTTTGTTCTCCAGCTATGCTAGGAACCATGGGGAATTTGTAGGCTGCCAGCAGCTCATTCTTCATTAGCTACCGGGTGACTGACTACTCAGTGCAGTGGTTGCAGCACTCAGAACTGAATTCACACCCATTGTAACTTTAGAATTTGTTGCTAGAAAGTCAAATCATTGCAAATGCTTTCATCAGGTAATTCATTCTGGGCCTTACCTTGCTTTTATGTCTCTTTGTTACTATACTGTACATCCATTTTTAAAAAAAGTCCTCTCAAGGACCATGTGTTTTTAGAAGATGGGATTGTGTTCTGTGCTTTATTGGAACACAGAAGGAGACTGTCTGGTTAAGGCAAGAGATTGTGATGCTAAAAAAGGAAGTTGGCAGGTCTGTCCCTGGCATTTTCAGTAAGAAAAGCAAAGGAATGACAGGCTGGCTGGGGATTCTATTAGGGAGACCTGATCCTCACATGACCGTGTTCCCTGAACCTGGAAGGATGGTCTATCTATGTGGCAGTCACTTTAGGGAGCTAAAGACGACCTGCTCTGCTTTCTGCCACTTCTGTGTAGGAGCTTACTGGAGAGACAGGAACTTGTTAAGGAGTAATAATGAACGCTGTGGCGATTACCTCCCTCACTAGCTTACTGGAGAGACAGGAACTTGTTAAGGAGTAATAATGA
>JADRCH010000207.1:1258679-1333084 GCA_019843965.1 Rhynchomys soricoides | reverse complement strand
TGTGTGTGTGTGTGTGTGTGTGTGTGTGTGTGTGTGTGTGTGTGTGTAGGCCGTTGCCAGGTCATACAGACAGATTTAAAGGAATTATTTTGCTCTCTTATTCCTCACTACTAAGTACTGACTCTAAACACTGATTATTAAAACTAAATAGAGATTTTTGGGTCTAGCTCTGGGAGATTCAGTGAGGCAGAGGTTATCTTGAATTTTTGAAAGCTCTCCAGGTGATTTTGGTGCTCAGCCATGGTTGGGAAGCAGTGCACTAGAGGAACAAAGAGCAGGGCACTAATCAACCTCTTTAGGTTTCCATAAGTAGTGGAAGTGTGGCTTTGTTGCTCTGTACTCGGGCACTCAGTGGACAGGATTATCTAAAAGAAGTCATTATAGTTGCAGGACCAACCCTCAGAGTTGAAAGTAGATTGAAATTCATTATTTAACAAGGTGCCCTTACTATTTATAGTTGGAGTATAGGTATGGCTGTGAGAGATAAAATTACTTTTTTTCTTGCTTTGAAAAAAGACAAATGTCTTTGAAATTAAGCATAAATGGAGTTTAAAGTATGTGCTATTTTGCACAGCAAGAAAGTCTTGCTGTACTGAACCATTTTGGGTATTTCCTGAAATGAGTTTGCCTTTCATGGGAGGGAAAATGGTTGCTTGTGCTACACACATACCATCTGGTTAATTATCCTTAATATATTGACACAGAGCTACAAAATAAATTGTTAGGTGGACAATACAGAGGATTTAATTTTTTGTTTCATAAAATATTTTAAAATTTTTAGATTTACTTTATATGCATGCATGTTTCACCTGCATGCAAAAAAAGTACACCATGTACATTCTTGGTGCCCACTAAAATCAGAAAAGGGCATTGGATCCCCCAGTACTGGAGTTAAACATGGCTGTGAACAATCACGTAGGTGCTGGGATTCAAATCCAGGTCTAGCAACAAGTACTCTTAACTACTCTTCATAAAATAATTTTTAAAAGGGATCTTAACAATTTGGGAAATCCCAAGTCATGACTTGAATAATTAGATAGTTTGGTTTGATTTCACTAAACATACTTGTTGATACTCAATTTTAAAAACAAGTACATTAATCAATATATTTAGAGAATTATTTAACATCAATTTTAAAAAATGTTTTAAGAATTATTTGTTGATGTTCTGTTAATATGAGACTCATACCTTAACATGCCTTTGTTTTTCATTTTAATGGTGTTTTTTTTAAATTATGGTTTTCTTGAATCATTGTTAAAGTAAATTTAGCATGTTTTTTTTACCAGAATTGTTTTGATTTTGAAATGCTTGAAATTGAGCATAGAAATTAGACAGTAGGACACATTGTTGTTTAAGAATTATGTTCTTCAGGTGTGTGGTTTTTGTGCCAGAAGATTGTACATTTATGGGAGAAGATAATAGAAGCCCCTTGGCTCTCTACAAATGTTTGTTTTCTTTCTAAAGAAAGGAAGGGGGCTATTTTTGGCATTTTTGTCTTGCTGGCCGTGGGTGAGAATGTATTATTTGCAAACAAAAATCCTTTTTAAGTTCATTGCCCCCTAACTGCCTGAATGGACCCTGGGTCAGTGAGTCAGCCTGTCTGTGAGAAGGTGAGTGCTCACACCCTCTCTCTGCTTTCTTTATCTCCAGTGGAAATATCTGTTTTGCAATGAAGATACAGCCTTCCTATGGAAGCTTCTGCTCTGGTGCCATGTCCTCTGGCAGCTAAAAAACTCAGGGTCCTCCCTTCTTGGTTAGGTCACCCTGTCTAAAGGAAAAGGCAGAGAACTGAGAGCCCCCTCTTTGGGTAGATTTTGTGAATGACAACTACCCACTCTTCGCCTCTATACTAAGGATGGAACCCAGGGCATTGATTGTTCTAGACAAGTGCTCTAACCATTGAACAATATTTCTAGCCTGGCACCATCATTCCTAGTGCCTGCCAAGCATGTCTGAGCTAGGCTGCTTTCCCTCCCAAACAGACCCTGGCAAGAGTAGAGAATTTTTTTTCCTATATAGGGTATGGGAGTATTTTCAGAAGAGCAACATGGTAATTTGGCTCATGGTAAAAACTTGTTCCTCTTTCTTTAAATATCCTGAATATTCTTACCCACTTGTCTAGATGTGCCTTTGAGAATCTGCAGCAGAGACCTTGGGCTTCTCAGCAGAGCACCATCAGCATGAACAGAGAGAATGAAGTCTTTCCTAAATGACTTTCAGCTTCAGCTGGAGATGAATGCAGAGTGACCTCTGCTCTGCCCCAAGAGCCTGACCTTCTTGTCACTTTGTGTAGTATTAATTTTCTAATGTGTTCTGGTCAGTGTGTAAGATTTTTTTTTTCTGTCTTTGCTATTGGCTTAGATTTGATATTTCCATTGGTAAAATATATATGTCTATACTATGAGCAGGGAGAAACAGACTAATAAAGACCACTGAACCAGGGTGGCATATGCAATTAATTTTACTAGAAATCCTAGCTCATGGTTTATTCCTATAAATTTAAAAATATTCAGAGTTATATTATTCAGTTTTCTGACTGATAATTGGCAGGAGGAGGCTGTAACATCATGTGTGTGTGTGCACATGCTAGTGCACACATGTGTATGTATATATAAGTATATACATACACACGTGTGTGTGTGTGTGTGTGTGTGTGTGTGTGTATGTGTGTGTACATTGGTTTTCAAGCTTTTCCTGATATGTGACTCTCCTGGGAAGTAGATTAAAGATTACCAGGAGGCTGCAGAGATGACTCAGTGGTTGAGTGTTTGCTTTCTGCTTTTCCAGAGTTTTAAATTTGGTTTCCAGCACCCATATTGGGAGAGTCACAACTTTCCAAGCCTCAGGGGATCTTCATGGGCACCTGCACACACACGGTGTGTGCACTTTTACATACATATGTATAAATAAAATAAAGTCTTGAGAGTGCTAGACTTCCTTTGCAGTTTGAGGAGGCCTATGTGGTGCTTGAGAATTTCATTTCTAGCGTGTTCCCAGGAAATGCTGCCATTGCTGCTCTGTGGTCTTTGCTGAGATCCAACACTTAGTCCTTGTCTAGGAAAAGGGAGCAGAACTGCATATGTTCCCCCTTTCACAGAATCATGCGCTGCTCCAAGCAAGTATTGAATAAATGTTTATGGTTTGTATGCATTTTTCTAATGTGTTCTGGTCAGTGTGTAAGGTTTTTTTTTTTGTCTTTGCCATTGGCTTAGCTTTGATATTTCCATTGGTGAGGGACATTGGGAGAGTACATAAAAATGGTCCCTGCCCTTATGGGACTCACAGTCAAGAGAAGATTGAAATAAGAAATCCAGCCATCCAGAGTCAGTTTCAGAACATTAGTGGTGGAGAATGCACACATAGATTTCCTCTGTATTCTTTCTGTGAGCATGATCTGGGCCTGTGTTCAGCCTCATATCTAAGGAACAAGTGAAAGAAACCGAAACGTTCTGACCAAGAGAAATCAAGTCCCATTGCTTTCTCCTTTCAACTTCCCAAGCCCCCTAAACCAGATACTCACATGCCCCAGAAGCAACACTGTCTGCTCTCTTTCTCTCCTCCCCACCTGTCGAGGAAGCAGGCATGCTCCCTTTCCTGTTCCATTTTAAAATTACAGTTTCAGATGCTGTCCATGGCAGCAGCAGAATGTGTAATAAGATACGTTAGATGATCTTGGTTGAACTGATTTGTGACAACATCAAAAATTCATGAGGGACCAGAGGGATGTACTGCAGAAGAATCAGTCTGTCACTCTTTCCTTCCCTTTTCAGGTAGGTCAGAGGTTTTGTGATGGCTCAGCTGTTTCTAGTGGAGCCTTCTAGTTCATGACTCTGCTGATTAAGACACTACAACTAAGAGGAGAAAGAAACACTGAGTAACAAGTTCCATCTTGAAGCTCTTCATTCCTTTCCATGAGCAGTGAGCTTGGGAAAAGCAAACTTTAGTCATGGTCACAACTGTGGAAGGCAAGTTATTTTGCTCTAGATAATCCGTTATGCTTTAATTAGTAAATTTTTTTCCCTAAAAAAGATATGCTCTTATAGTCCAGGCTAGCTTCAAACAGATCATGTAGCCAAGAATGACCTTGAATTCCTGATCCTTCTGCCTCCACTTTCCAGGTACCAGCATGACAGGGTCATGTCACCAGTTTGAGTTTGTGCAGTGCTGAGGCAGAACCAGAGCTTAGTACCTGCTAAACAAGCACTTGACCAACTGAGACATTCCCAGCCGCTGCTGGGGCTTTCAGGGAGAACGGTTTCTTGTCTTACTATTGATTGTGCTAGTAAGCTTTCTATCTGTGACCTTTTGCTAATGGAAAAAGAGGAAAGGTTTATTTTGGCTCATAGTTTCAGAGATTCCAGCTTGTTGTTCAAGGTAAGACAGTTCATTGGCAACAGGAAAGCTAAGAAAATAGTTCCAGGACAGCCAAGGCTACACAGAGAAACCCTGTCTGGAAACAAAAAAAAAAAGAAAAGAAAAGAAGAAAAAAATGCTGATATGAAAAGATGGAGAGCAATCATGATATCTGAGTTCATTGTGGGTTCTGGGTTGCCAGCACTGTCTGGTCACAGCCAATACACCAGCAGGGCAAAGTCTGGGGATGGGGAGCCTGCAGTCTCATTTCCCTTGGGGCATGAGACTTCTGCTAAAAAGTGTACCTGAAGGGGAAGTTGGGTTTGGGGACAATGCTATGTTTCCAGTGCCTCCTCTCAGGGTTCCCAGACAGATGCTGCCAGTGTACACTGGAAGAGGAAGTCAGGAATGGAGTCTGTGGTCCGTGTCTCTCTTTGGGGTGTGAGGCTGCTGCTGCACACCAGACCTGAAGGGGAGAACAGGCTGAGAAGAGCAGGATCCCAATTAATTGGGAGTTATTACCAAATGCCAGAAGGTCAGGAGAAGAGAGAAGGCCTTCATTGGGAGTCTTAGTGTTGCTGTTCTTAGGTGAAGGCCTTCCCCATGGAGATCTCTGATGTAGCCCTCTGAGATGATCTTAGCTTGCTCGTATTTCTTTATTGGGGGTGTATGCGAACATATACGCTTTATTCAAGATGAACCAGGGATTCTGTAATTTTGGGGGGAAGTGTGTGAGAATAGGAAGGGAAAGTCATTGGCTGAAGGCTAAGGCCATTGAGACACCTCATTAGCATGAAGAGGCATTCTAGGTGCTGCATCATGTGACTGACTGTGGGGAGATCTTCTCAATTGGGGGGTGGTTATATGTTCCAGAGCAGGCAGTAAAGGCCAGGAGGCAGCTCCATGTCTATTGTGGTAAATCTGAGATTCCAGATGTTTGAGCACGCACCACTTCACCAGTTTTTATGCCCTCTGCTATTGTGGTCCCTGTGCCCCACTCACTTCGACTAAATCCCTCTTCCCATGCTTCTACTTCCTCCTAAAAGCTCAGCAGATTTTGAACCAGCCAGTGGATTAACCCATCATGACTTTTAATCACTTCCCCAAAGTGCTCTTGCAATGATGCTACATAGGCTTTCAATATGTATAAGTCTTAGGGGAAAACATTCTAGATACAAGCTGTAACAGTAACAATCCTTTAATTCTCTGCACAGTGAGGTAGGGGTGTGTGGGTGTATGTGTGTAATACATGGAGTGACATGGTAATTTCTTTCTACAAGAGCCTTCTATAGACTAACAAAGGATGTGGCCCACAATGGTGACAGGTTACAATGCTTTCCCCATCCTATTGATTGCTCATTTCTGGTCTCTGACCTTATTTGCAACTTATTGATCTAGGAGAAAAGCAAATAATTTTCCCTAGATAGCACTTAGAGAGCTGGGATGTGATAACTTTTCTTACGAAAGGTTTTAAAAATAGTACTTACCGACCAAATGGCAGCCCCTCTTATTTCTTATGTTTTCATCTGTGAGCTCACCAATCCTTTCCTGATAGGATCACAGGTGTCACTGGCTAGCTTTGCATTTTGGCTTTACTCTGTGTTGGAAGATACCACACATGACTGGTAGTGTGCGGTGGTACCATGTCCCACATGGGAACATGTGTGCATACCCCCACCTCTGACCCCAAGATCATGTTTGACCAAGTACCTGCCTCTTTGATTTTTTAATACGAGTAAAAGCCAGAATGACTTTGTTGTTACTGGTTTTGTCTTGAGACTTTAATTCATGTTCTTGGGCTCATATTCATTCACAAATGAGTGTCTGAGATTTTAATTGCTAGAACTGCTGAATTTTCTGCAGTCTGCTTTGGAAGGCATTAAAGATAGGCAGTGGGAAGACAGGTGTAGTGGCCTCATGCCTGTATTTGATACTCATGGGAGGGAATGGAGGAGGATCAGGAGTTTAAGTCATCCTTAGCTACATAGTGTTTGAGTCAGCCCTAGATACACTCTCTCCCTCCCCCCCATCTTTCCTCTCCTTGATAACATAGTGTAGAATTCGGAGTAGATATTTACCATAAGGAAAAAGTAGCATCAGATAATCTAACATAGGTTAAGATAGCTTCCAAGTGTCATATCTGTTATGTATTATTTTATATTTTAATACACTTTAATTTTGTATTTAAAATGATGTGTATGTGTGCACGCGCGTGTATGTGTACATACATACATGCTATCTGATATAGTTGCTGGGAACTGAACTTGGGTCCTTTAAAAGAATGGTACATGCTCTTAACCCACTAAACAATTGCTCTGGCCCCACTTATTATGCCTTTTTGGTGAGTCTTAAATTAGTACATCTTCTAAGATAATCTACAGTGGAAAGTCTCACGTGAGCCAGTAGGAACCATACTTGGATAATACTCATTGCATTGATCTTCCTGGAATAATGTGTGCAGACGTAAAACCAAAATCTAAGCTAGTTATTCTTGAGACCGATTGCTGTGCTCATTAGCTTTCCAGTTCTGTGGTAGAATACCTGAGGGGAATGGCTTAAAGGAGTATGGCTTTATTTCAGTTCATGGTTTCCGTGTTTTCAGTTTGTAGTTGCTTGGAGTCATGGCCTTTGGGTGTGAGAGAGGTAAAGTGCTCACTTCATGGTGGCCAGGGAGGTAGCAGGAGTGGATGTGGGGGAATGACGGAATTCCATTATACCTTCCATGGCTATTCTAGGGCCATCTTCCTCCAAGTTGGCCCTGCCCACTTCCTAAACTTGGTATTCTCTCTCAGTAGTTGGGCACTAAACTTTTAATACACTATTGAGAGGCAGTCTCTATCCAAATTCATAACAGTGAACATTGTTTTTTTTTTGCTGATACCTTTCCTGTTTATTTCTGTGTAACTAATACATTCATGTGATTCTAAAAGAAATCAAGCTATATTAAAGTATATACAGAAAAATATTTAATTCTTGGACCTCATCCCTGGGCACATGTACTTGGTTCCTTCACTTCTCTGACTACTTCCTCTATATACTTTTTATGTATCTTAGCCAGTAATCAAGTGTAAGTACACTTATATGCACTCTTATTTTGTCTGCTCTCTTGGAACAGTAGGTACCCTGCTGTAAGCTACATTTTTCTCTTTGGTAGAGATCAGTTTAACATGGAGATCATTCTGTCTTGATAAATAGAAGTTCCTCATTCCTTTTTTAAGCTGCATGGTATTTTGTTGTATAGTATTATCATAAATCAGCCAGTCTGACGCTTGGGTTATGTATAGTCTTGGTATTAAAAGCATTGCTTTATTAAACTATTTTGATCATACAGCATTTAATCTCTGGTAGATGTTCATTTGTAGGATAGTTTCTGTAGGTGAAGTTGTCAGCCAAAACACATGTGCATTTGTAATTCTGACAGTCATAGCTAAGTGCCTCAGTAGATGGTGTACCAGGTCATACTCCATCCTGCTGAAGAGCAATTATTTTCTCACAGTATTATCAGCAGGGTGTTCTGTTACACCTCTGCCAGTCTGATAGGAGAGAGTTGACAGCTCCATGTAGTTTCAGAGGGTGTCTTACCATGAGCAATACAGAGTATTTGCTTACGTCCAAGATCTGATAGTGTTTACTTTGCTGTGATCAACAGTCTGGTCATATTCCTTGCTTGTTTTTCTGCCAGGTTTTTGCTGTTCAAAAGAGTCTGTTTGGGGGGATAGTTTTAGACTTCCAGAGAAGTTTCAAAAACTTACTGGGATATTCATTTTAATGCCACCAGCTGGTTTTGTGTGTGAGTGTTGCACATGTTGGTGTGCACTTGGGTGCATATGTGTGAATGCCAGAGGACAGCCTCAATTGTCATTCTTTAGTCACCATCACCTTTTGTTTTGTTGTGAGACAAATTCTCACAGATCTGGGCCTTGTAGAGAAGGCTAAGCTTGCTGGACAGTGAGCTCCAGGGATCTGCCTGTTTCTGCCTCCCCACTGGTGGAATTAAAACAGGTGCTACCATGCATGTTTTTCTTCTGGGTCCTAGGACTTGAATTTAGATCCTTGTAATTTCAAGATGACTTCCTGACTGAGCTACACTCATTAAATCTTTTGTTGTTTTCATTGTGCTGAGGATTGAACTCAAGAGTTTTGTGTATGCTAGGTAAGCACTCTGTCACTAAAGTACGTCTCCAGCCCCAACTATGCTAGATGGCTTAATTATGTTATATAGCTTAATGAAGGATACTGCTGGAGTTCTAGTGCTTGTCACAGAAATGTATGTCAGCCCAAAGTATGAAAATCCAATTGGTGATGCCTTGGCTGCCTCAGGGATTTTCCATATGGAGTGACAGACTTGGGAGGCTCTGCTGAGCATTGGACTAGACTCCATTGTGAGGCATAGAATTCAGAGCCCATCTTCCATTATTCTTCTTTTACTCTTATCAATTATTAACTGGAAAGGTTATTGAAGTGAAAACCTTGCCTGGAGTTTGTATTTCTTGAGATTTACTTCCAATAATGAATGTGGGTTTCAAGTGACTGAATCTTTCATTGACCAAGTTTTGAGCACATTAAATATTTGGTACTTTTCCATCTATATCACATGCTAATTGAGTAGGAGTAATTTTTCTGGAGCTTCATTCTGTCATCCTGTTCTGTTAATTGGTGCTTGGAATCAGGAGCTACAATCTGGAAGCAGACAGGCTTTTTTCAGATGGAGACAGACCTTGAAGTATGTCTCCCTAGGAGCCACCTAACCTGCAAGTTGAGAACACTGGCTCTGGAATATAGTCTCCTGGATTTAAATTAGGGTTTTGTCCCTTCTAGCTGTGTCCCTTCAGACAAGTTACTTAATTTTCCAAACTTCACTTTCCTTACAAGGTGCGTAGTAGAGGATAAGGCTGTCAGCTTCATGGCATGGCGAGGAGGATGAAAGGGTGTGTCTAAAGTGTTTAGTGCAAGCCAGAACATGGGGTCTCAGTTAATAATGACTGCATGACAGCATGAGGCAGGGGCTGTAAGTACAGTTCCATGGAGAGCACCTGCTTAGCATGTGTCTGTCTGCCTTTGGATTCCATTGCAAACACCCAGACAAAACAAAAGGAAACAAACAGAAAAACGAAAACATAAAAAAGAAGATAGGTATAAAGGCAGGGATTCAAGAGCCATAGGGTAGACGGCAGCTGTTATATTTGACCATTATCAACCTTCCCCTCCTGTTTCTTACAGCCTGATAAAGTTAACCTGCTACTGAAATGCTCTTCCCTGCAGCTCATGTTTGCTTTCTTAACAAGTGCCAGACTCTAAACAAAAGCTGTGTGATTTGCTGCAAGGCACTCTCCCAGAGCTTAGGTTGGGAGCACAGGTACTGATCTCTGTACAAATAGTGTATCTGTCCACATTGGCATCTTCAGTGCACCGCTGGGGATGCACAAGGCTGTGTAAGGTCATTCTTCTCTGCCAGGGATAACGAGGACATACTTTGTAAAGAGGGTAGGAGCATTTGAGCTGGAAGTGGGAAGGATGCTTTCCGGGCTTTGAGGATATTTCTGTAAAAATTTTCAACTAGGAAAGTATTTCACCTCACCTACATCTCATAAAATAATTTTGAGGAAGTAGTGGTATCCCCTACTTTATATTTGAGGGATCTGAGTATTAAATAGGCCGACTAACTTCCATCTAAGGTCACACAGTTCTTCAAATTCACACTGCTCCTGTGCTAGAGTTGACCTTTAATTCTGGATTCTGACTCTTAAATGAATGAAACTGTCATAAGAAAAGTCTCTCCCTGTCTCTCTTTCTTTGAATTTTTACAGAACTTATTTCAGTGCAGGGGATAGAACCCAGGTCCTCAAACATGCTAGGCAAACACTGTGCCAAATGGGGCACATTGCCAGCCTAGTAAGATGCGGCTCTTAGTAGGAAGAGAAGACAGCACAAATTGGAGTAATTTTTAGATATTTCTTACTGTAAAGAATACATTGCGTAAGCACTAGCAGGAAGTCTGAGAGCCACAAAACCTTTGACAAGTAAAACATGGTGGGACTTTGAGGGAGTTGGCCCAAGCTTGTGTGGAAGGGTAACTAGTTCCTCAGGCTGTGTGAGTATAGTCTTCTGGAGACTGGTTACTGTAGGTGTGGATGGAACTCATGTTGGAGAAAGCAGCTGGATTAAGAGAGGAGACCTTTTGCTTTGAGAGGGAGGCACAAATAACAGACTGCTGGTTAGTATTCAGATGTGATTGTACTGTGGAGCCTTGAGAGAGCAGAGTGGGAAGAAAGCAAGATGTGTGAGCCACGTAGGAAGAATAACCATACCAACCAACCAGAACCCCCCAGAGCTCCCAGGGACTAAGCCACCAACCAAGGAGTACACATGGCTCCAGCTGCAGATATAGCAGAAGATGGCCTTGTCAGGCATCAATGGGAGGAGAGGTCCTTGGTCCTATGAAAGCTAGACAGATGCCCCAGAGCAGGGGAATCTAGGGCGGGGAGGCAGGAGTGGGTGGGGGCTGGGAAAACACCATCATAGAAGCAGGAGCAAGGGTGTTTCCGGGAGGTGGGGGGCGGGGGGAATCCAGGAAAGGGGATAACATTTGAAATGTAAATAAAGAAAATATCCAATAAAAAAAAAAAAAAAAAGAAGAAGAAAGAAAGAAAGAAAGCCAGTAAGAAGTCTCTGTGTGTGACAGGTGTGTTCTGAAACCCACCAGAGAACTTCTAGTAGCCTTCTGGGCTCCCTTGGTTTATGAGGCTTTCAGTGGATATGACATGCTGTTACTGACAATTCTTCTTGGGATCATTTCCTGTCTGGCTAGAAGCTGGTGTGTGTAAACCAGCAACATCAGTTCCTTCCAGACAGGATCTTGTTAGAGATACAGTCTGGGAACCTTACCTTTATATCTGCTTGAACTAAAATTGCCATGGAGTAGGATGCAGGGCTGCGCATTTCATGATTATTTTAAGAAAATTTAATTGTGTATGGGTACCAAGATGTGTATTTTAGCAAGACACCCAGATCATTGCTTTCATTTTAGGTTTGTGCCAGGGTTCAGGCCCTCTGAAGTATTCTTTATGGTTCTCTACTTATGTGATGAATTTGCTATGTACAAAAACATTTATTGGATTTCTATTAAATATGTACAAAACAAGGTTGACTTGAACATGCATCAAGTCTGGTAGCTCACAGTCTAGATACATAAATCCACTTGTTTATAGGTTGCTACTGTACACAAAGAAGGGACGGCAAAGAAGGTACAGAGAATACATGTGACTCAGGATGGTGGGCATTTCTGTAGGGGTGTTCAGGGGCAGGTGGATGCAAAGGATAGAGGCACACCATCCATGCAGGGTCATTCTATCCAAGGATTTACTGCTGCTCTGGACAGTCGATGGGTAGCTCATGGCTATACTCATCTGTGGCCAGAGGCCTTTGTACATTCTGTTCAGCTCTACCAGGTTACCTGTCTCCTTCTACTTTATTGGCATGATAAACGGTCTACAGCTGGGCATGGTTACAAAGACAGGTTAAGAAAGAACACCCCCTCCCCCAGCATTTCCTTTCAGATCTATTCTTCCTAAAAGTCTGCATATTAACCATTCTGTAAAAGAAAAAAAAAATTGATTTGTCACTGATTTTTTTTTCCATGCCTGAAAGAAATGTAAATGTTGTACTGGCCTTTAGTGCTCTGCCTTCAAGCCTAGATTTAGTGCTGATCATTACACTTTTAGAGTAGGTTAGGTATGAAAACAGCAGCAGGCTGAAGAGTCAGAAGAAACTGTTTGCTCTCTTCTGCTGATCTGGTCAGAGTTGAAGTACGAATATTAATACAGTCCACTTAAACAATAAAACTCTCAGGGAAGAAGAGCTATAAACTTTAGTAAATATCAGAGATGTTATCTGCTAAAAATAAATGTCTTCTGTTATTGTTTGGCTCTTTATAAATTATTAAGGTAAGGGTTGGGGGGTGGCTTGCTACTTCTTTCCAAACATGTAAATCATTAGAATATAAATTAGGTACTTAGGCAGAGCCCCTTTCCCCCTAGAATGTTAAAATGGTAACTTGGCTAGCCAACTTCATTAGTTTTTTTTTTTTATTGTTTAGCTCCTGTGATGTGTCTTGACACTAGTCTCTTTTCTGCACTCCTAAACTTCACTCACTCTGCCCCAGCTGTTCACTGTGCTAGCATACTGATCTTTCTGAAGTTCCAAACATTCTATATAAAAACGGTGTGTAAGAAACCTTCAGAGATGGTGTGTGACTGTGGCTGTTTGTAGAATGCTTGCCCAAGCCTCCGGGTGCCATCTCCAGTACTATAAAAACTGGGTGTGGTGGCATAGCCTTGTAATCCTAGCAGCCTGGACCATTAGGTCGGAGGGCATGTATTTTTAAGTGTTAGAGCTGGGATACACTTTCTGATGGTTTGCTCTTCTAGCGCTGGCTCCTGCTTTTAGGTACCCGTGCTTTCCTGTGGTTCTCTGAGTGGAGAGGGTCTTCCTACCCCCTCCTTCTCCAACTGGAGAACAGCTGTTGGATATCCCTAACAATATGTTTCTAAAGGTCACCGTCTTTTTTGTCTGTTCAGCCTGTTAATGTAGCAATATTAATACTTCTAATACTAGTTAGTAGTAAGAGCCATTCCCACATTTTAACTCCCCCTATTAAACAATAGGTTTTTTATGAGTGCATAGTTGTATAAAAAGGAATTTGAATGGATGGATGGGTGGTCTGTTCAAATGGCTGGGCCCTGTGACTTGAGGAAAGTGTTCCGTGCCCATCATCAAAATGGAATTGATTCAGATAAAATGAATACATTTGTTTCAGCTGTATAAGATTGAAACCATGGGTGGTCTATCAAATATAAATTATATATGTGTATATGTGTGTGTGTGTATATATGTATGTATGTATAAAATATACCACCAGCGAACAGTCTGATTTTCATTTGTATCCAGGGTCAAAATCAGCTGATCAATGTAGCATGGGAAACCTTTGCTGACTGCTCCAGGGTTCATTAGGCTGTGCCTGTGTCTTCTTAGAGATGCCCTGATAAGGTTTCTGAGCTTTGTTGATTTCCATTTTGGATGCTGCAAGTCCTTGCTGGTTGGGTCTCTTGTGAGACAGTTGATGGTTACCTTGCTATGTGCTCACAGACTTCCTTATGTGTTTGTATTTGTGTTAGACACAGATTGATAGCAGTCGAGTTAGGTGAGGGCCCAACCTTAAAGTCCTTATATACTTTAGCTTTACCCTCTTTAGAGACCTTGCCTCAGAAACTACTCCATTCTGAGTATTTCATTCAGATACAATTAAGATTTGAACCTGAAGTTTGAAGACACATACGTCAGTCCATACTAGTGGACATGGAAGTTTTATTACTTCTTTCTTTCACTGCGTTTGGCGATTTGGTTTCCCAGGAGAACATTTAAAAAAGAGATCACAAAGGGAAAAAAATGAGGATGCCCTCAGTAAGTGACCTGTGCGTATAGCAGTGGCAGAAATGGAGTGAAAATGATCCATCCTGTAGACTTGTATCACCCTGGCACATTATGTTCTGCTTTCAGGGATAGATGAAATCTAGCTGTACATGGGAGCGCTGGACAAGCATCTGTGTTGTTGTGAAATGAAATGGACAAAGTGGGGTAGCTTTTTAACCTTTCTAAAACCTTTGAGCTTCTTGAAAATTGAGAGCTCTTATTTCTGCTGTTCCCTTTTGGCACAGCTCAGCAACTTGGAGAGCAGAGGGATGACAGTCTCTTCCTTTGTAGTGGCAAACACCATACTTGGCATCTGCCAGATGTTATAAAATATTGGTCAAATTGAATTAATTAATTTACTTGAGCCAAATTGTTCTCCAAACCCTTTGTGTGTTTTTTCCCCTCCACTTTTGTTTGTTAATTCCCATCCTCTCTACTTCACAATTCTAGCTCATGGCTCTTCCCTCCCATTCTCTTTGTAATTATCCAGTCATTTATTAAATGGAGACAAGCGTAACTAGACATTAAATAATTGCAGGTGTGCCGCTGAATTGAGCTGCTGTCCTGTAAGTAGGAGCTCACAGCTGCTTTTGTAGTGTTGGGTGATGAGATTACCTTTTACCTCATTTGGTTATAGGATGCTTTGCATATTGCACAGTGAAGGAATGTTGAAGCTTCTGCTGTAAGCACCCTACAAAGGCTGGCATGTTCTCAGGAAAGCACCAGGAAAGGCACCAGGCAGGAGCTCAGATTGTCCTTGGAATTTTGCCTGTCCTTTGCTGTTTTCTTGGTCGGGGACACTTGAATTGCCTTTTCCTTGAAAACAGCCTTCAGGTTTTTTCTTTTTTCTTTTTCCTTTTGTTGTTTGAGTTGGTTTTACTATATAGTGCATGCTATATAGCCTTTAGCTGACTACGTAGCTCACACTAGCTTCTCCTTCCCAATCACCAGACTCTTTCTCAAGATGAGTGTTGTGATTATTGGTGTGTACCAGCATACTAGATTTCACCGTTTTTTTGTTTTGTTTTTTTGTTGTTATTTTTTTAATTCTAAAAAGTTTTAAAAATTACGGTTACTGTGTAATGCATGTGTGTGTCCGTGCATATGCACACATGCATGGAAGTGAGAAGACACCTTGGAGTCAGTTCTTTCCTATATCATGCATGTGCTGGGGATCCAACCAGGGTAGTCACGCTTAGTGCCAAGCATTTTTGCCCATGAGCCATCTCACTGGCCTCTGACTTGAGCTTTCTGTTGGTCATGTTAACTACCACAGTAGGATTTTCACATTTCTTCTAAGAAGTGAACAGTGGGTACAGCAGTTAATTCTTTTGCTTCAGTGATGAAACTTCATCTTCATGCTTTATGTTCAACTTTCCGCAATCTATAATATATACTTGTTTTTATGAGTGTAATTTTAGTTTTAGAATCGTGGTGAGCCCAGTTTGTTTTCTTTGGCTTCTTTTTATCACAACTGCTAGAGAAGGCTATGAATTTTATTGGAAGTACCTAACTCCATGTAAACCTTAATAAAGGACTGCTAAAGCTGTGCAGTACCCAGTGCTTACAGCCACACGTGTGCAGGGTGATGGGCTAAGATTATAGAGGCTATGTATAGGTATAGGAAATATCATGCTGGGCTGGAGAGATGGCTCAACTGTTAAGACCATTGGCTGTTCTTTCAAAGGACCTGGGTTCAATCCCCAGCATCCACATGGTGCTATTGTTCCAGTTCAGGGGATCCAGTGCCCTTTTTGGGATTCTGTTGAAACCAAGCACAGAAGTCACATACAGACATACATGCAGGTAAAACATCCATACATCTAAAATAAAAATAAATGTTAAAAAAGAGAAATGTCATGTTGCCACCTGCTACTTGTATAATGCTGAACATGTTATTTAAATGTCAACCTACTTCCCTCTCCTCCCCACCCCTGTGCTTGGAATTGAACCCAGGGTCATTCACATTGCTAGGTATGTGCCTTAACCTCTCACTGGGGCATTCTGGTTAAGTGCTTTACTGCTGGTCCAAACTCCTTACCCCTCACCAGGGTATTCTAGGCACACAGTGTACTGCTGAGCCAGGCTCTTAGATGCCTTTAAGTGTCTTAATCTCTAGTTTCCTCATTAGTTGTGTGAGTTGTGAGAGTTGAAGAAATTTGGTAGATATTTGAAAGCAAACAATCTACCAGGCATTTGTCTGGATCCTGAGGATAATATACACATGCACAAAACAGCCTAAATTTTATATTCTTGTGGAATGAATATGTCTGATTCTGTCTTTTAGTATCAATTAGCCAGTGTTTATGATAAACATTAACTGAAATATTGACCTAAGAAGATTTCACTGAAGGGGGCAGTTTAAACTGTTCCCTTGTTCAGCAGGTCTTGTTCATATCAAGTATCACAGACAGTTATCCATTGTGAAGTTTCAGATTTTGAGCCTATACTAGCTGTATCTGTGTACCTGAGCTTCTGGCTTGAGTGCAGAGCTCCTCCTGTGGGTCACTGCTGTGTAGGCTGTCTCTGAGTTTCCAGAAACAGACCCAAGAATGAGGGCTGAGTGACACCTTTGATCCTTTGAACCTCTGTGTAAATGGCTCAGGGAGAGCACTGTGGAGTTTAACTTATCAAACCCTGTCTGATAGCTGTGCTTTGTTGACATCTGCAGAAACACAGCAGGAAAAAAAATCCCAGAGTGTCAGATTGATCAGCTTTTCTGAACTACTTATCATGGGTGGCCAAAATAAAAACCCTTCTGAGACATTCTCTTCTCCTGGATGACTAATGAAAATAGAAATGTTGGCAGTACTGAGGAAACTCGGGGAGTGGGGTGGAAGTCATCGGTAAGTCCAGTGTTGAAAGATTTGGCACTGGTTCCTTGAGAGGGGCATGAGAATGTATTCACTTGCTCTCACGTGAACCATGCTAAGTTATTTTAAGAATATGTCTGAACAGAGTTAATATTCCATCATGGATCGAATTTGGAATTCGGTTTCTTGAGACCCCACTGAGAAGATTAAGTATGTCTGACATGGTCAGCCCTACATACATTTTTTTCTGTTTATTGCAATAAAGACATGAAGGTTTTTATTGGAAGTTTTTGTGGAAGTTGAGAGGAAGCCTTTACATAGTTGTTTATCAGAGTCACTAAATAGCTCAGACATCCCTGGTGACTTAGCTGATGGCCTTTACTACTTGGCTAGGTGCTTGTGAAAAGAGAGTGTGTTTGCTTCCCTGCCAGCAAAGTGTCATGAAGCCAGATGCAGTGGGAATCGCTGCAGTGAGCAAACTTATCAGGATTGTTGCACAAGATTGGCGAGTGTCCAGCTTTAGACTATCTTGGAAGAACTGGCTTTAGGGCAGAGACAGCTTTCTTCCTTCTTGGTGGCCTTACCCTTACTACACCTGACGGAGGCTTCTTTGTGCTTTTCACACATCTGGTTCTAAGTACTTGCTTTGTATAAATCACAAGGCTCCTGTGCAGGTGCAGTCACAACTTTCCCTAGAGGAGTAAGTTAGTGCAGGAGTTGACAGAGGGTGGAGTTTTTCAGTACAATTGGAAACTTCACTCCATCCACCTTTAGTGGTTTGAATAGGTATGGGCCCCATAGACTCATGCATTTGAATGCTTGGCCCATAGGAAGTGGCACTATTAGGAGGTATGGCCTTGTTGGAATAGATGTGGCCTTGTTGGAGGAAGTGCGTCACTGTGGGCTTTGAGGTGTCCTATGCTCAATCAAACTCTGTCCAGTGTGGGACAAAGTCTCTTCCTTGCTGCCTTCAGTTCAAGATAGAGAACTCTTAGCACCATGTCTGCCTGCCGGATGCCATGCTTCCCACCATAATAATGGACTAAACCTCTGAAAATGTAATCCAACCTCAATTAAATCTTTTCCTTATAAGAATTGCCTTAGTTAGGGGCTTTCTCACAGTAATGGAAACCCTAAGATCCTTTCCTGTAACTTCTCACCATCAGAATTGAATAAGAGTCACCTGTCTAGTCTCATAGTTTTCGTAAGTTTGACACATCTGTGATTCTTTAAAAACAACGAATTTCTGAATACACCTGTGTGAATATCCAGTAGTACAGGTAGCAAGGTGCTTTTGCTTTGAGTCTGTCATGAGCATGTTCTTCCACTGTGCAAGGCCAAAGGGGGATATTCTTTGTACGTACTCTTCTTGTCATGAAGATTTTTTTCCATTAAGTAAAAATACACTGAAACTGTAAACTTCATTAGAGGAGGAGTGTGAGAGAATTAGAAATGAGCAGAATGCTACCCCTGTGTCTCAGAAAACTTTCATGGGACTTCTGAGTAGTGCCCATTGAACAAATTTAATCCATTGTTTCAATAACATTACACACAGTGTCTTTTCTGGTTTAGTTTCCTTCCTTTAAACATTCCGGGGAAATACCAGAACCTTCCTCAGTTAACTAAATAAACCAATACAAATTTTAAATGATTCAAAGTAACCTAGAGCCAGTGATTCTAAACTTTGCCATTTGGGGGACTTTCTGCTGAAGGACATCTCTCTAATAAATTGCAGGAAGATCCTCTTTTTGTTCCCCATTGTCTAAAACTAAAGCAGAACTAAGCTGAATAAATTGTCTAATTTACATGAGTAGCTTCTAAATTGTCCCTTTATATACCTTACTTACACATGCTTGCAACCGAGTATCACCGAGAGCTACAGTTTGTCAGGATTTAGCTCTTAATTAGCTTATGAGATTACATTCTTTTGAAGCTGTATACCACAGGTTGTTGGCTAGTTTTCCAAAAGCAATTAAAATGCCCACTGTTATAATTAAACTTGTTACTCCTTGTATGTTCTGGCTATAAAATGTATTGTCAATTAAGGAAACAGAGACCGAGGCATTTGGCTTGCCTCTTAGAGATGCTTTAGACTGGCTTCTACGTTGGTCCCTTAGGAGAAGGTGTATGTCCCTGGGTCATGTTGGAGTACCTTGAGTATTTATTGTTATTCCTTGAATAGCACTAGCTGCAGATTACTGTGAAGTTTATGATAGTGTTCCAGTCGATAACAGATAATCAAAACGGCATCTTTTAGATGGTGGTCTCTTAGTCAAAAGGCCTTCATAAGAAACATTGCCTTGTCTTTAAGAAGATGGCTTGACCCTGACAGAGAAATTCAGTCTGTTAAACTTTTGCTCCCCATTTTTCTTGTTCTTTTTCTCTTTGGTTACTGAGCAGGAGGTGTGGGAGAGTTGTTACAGGTTTAATGTAGTTATGTCTAATGATTGTACAACAGTACAAACTGTTACAGCACAGTGAGATTTGGCCTATGGGAGAAAATTTGATAACAGTTAGTCTCCATGGCAATACAGATCTTAGTAGCTTGTTTAGCGAGTTGAATTCCTTCTTTTACCTCACTGACTCTTTGCAGCGTTTTTGGGGTATATGTGCGCCCCACAATAACATGGTAGCTGAGTCATGGGGCCCACAGGTCATTTCGTGGTCATGTAGAAATCACCACGTAAAGTCCTATGAAATTTTTGTACTTATTTTGAAATTCCTTCAACCTTTGTGGAAGAAGATGGAGCACTCATTTTATGTGGTTCCATCCCATTGCTCTGGCCTGTTTGTGCCCTTAGGCAATTAACATGAAAATGAAGGGTTAGAAATGAATTTAACATTTAGAGCAGGGCCTGAAGAGGCTTCACAGGACATTAAAATCAGAGAAGAGAAAAGGGCAGGTGTTCTGTAATTACTATTTGGTTTTGAGGACTGGTGGAAAGATTGGGTCTTATTTTAGATTTACTTCTATCCAGAGTTCCTGTAAGGTTATGATTAATATTATAAATTATTTTCTTTATTGGTCTTAGAGATTAGAATTATCAGAGGAACATTTTCTTGGGAAAACTACTGTTCATTTGTGATTCTCTGGATATTCTGTGTTGAGTCTACAATGTATTACTGTAGAATCAATTTAAAGGCTTGTGGGTCTAAGGCCATTTGCTCATTGGTTCTTTTAAGTCTATTTATACAAGCCTTTCTGGTGCTTCTTTTGTGTAGCATATTTTCCACAATTTATTTCTAGCCTTGTAAGAATGGAGGGGAAATTACCAAATTATTAGGTTGGTTCCTTATTTGAGTTCTGCCATTTTCCCTCTGTACAGAATGAAATAAAATCAGTCTTTGCTGCAATCCTGTGAGAAAAGATTACAGGTTCTGAGGGAACGACTGTTTTCAAAGGGTGTATTTGTATTTAGTATGAAGTGTGCGTTTAGTGTGGTATTTTATGTTAAAACTACAACGTCGTTATCATAAAATCATACACCTGAAAGGAGTTGTGACAGCATGGTGTGATTCACTTTTTAGTATTAAGAAGAAAAAGAGAAACCCAGCAGAATTTCTAATATATCCATTAATGTTGCTTGCAGGTCTGATGTCAGCTTTGATGGCCTTTCCTTGGGAAGCTAATTTTGCTCCTTTAGTGGAGGACCTTGCCTCTTCTGATGCTCCACACTCCACACTTTTTTCCACACAGCTCTTCTGGTGGTGTTTGCTACAGTAACATAGCAGAGGGGCTGTGAAACTGTGTTTTTGTTTTTAAAGGTTTAATTTCCTCCTCTCTACAGGAAATTGCTGTGTAACCCTGGCTGTCCTGAAACTCACTCTGTAGAATAAGCTGGCTGCAAAAGCACAGAGATTTGCCTGCCACTGTCTCCTGAGTGCTGGGACTAAAGGTGTGTGCCACTCACCCAGCCTCTAATTTTCTTTTTATTAACACATATTGTGGTGGTTTGAATGAAAATAGTTCTCATAGACTTATTTGGAGTGGAATTATTGGGGGTGTGGCCTTATTGGAGTTAAGTGTGGCCTTGCTGGAGGAAGTGTGTCACAGGGGTGGAATTTGAGGTTTCAGAAGCTCAGGCCAGGCCCAGTGTCAGGCTTTCTTCCAGTTGCCTGCTGATCCAGATGTGGAACTCTCAGCTCCTTCTCTAACATCATGTCTGCCTGCACACTGCCATGCTTCCTGCCATGGTGCTAATGGACTAAACCTGAACTTGTAAGCCAGCCCCAATTAATATTTTCTTTTATAAGAGTTGTTATGGTTATGACCTCTATTCACATCGATAAAACCCTAACTTAGACATGTATGTGTGTGTGTCTATATGACCCGTATGTCTGGGTATCTTCAAAGGCCAGAAGAAGAAGTTGGATTCTCTGGAGCTCGGATTACAGGTAGTTGTGAGGTGTCCAACTTGGGTGCTGGGAACCGAACTTAGGGCCTTTGAAAGGATAGCAAGAGCTTTAACCACTGAACCATCTCCCCAGTCCAAAGGCTTTGCTTTTTAGAGACTCTTCCTTCTTTTCAGTAAAAATTAAAGTGCATTTGATGTACACAGCCTGGGATTATGTATTGTGCACATGAACAATACAGATTAAATTTAGCACAGTGTTTACTTATAGAACCATTCTACAGCAAGTATAATGAGCATATCTGGCTCACTTCAACGTTTCCTCTTTGTAATAGGTTTTTAGTATGTCTGTTCTCTATCCTTAACCATGAATCTGTTGTTTCTCGCTGTAGATATAAAGTGGGTACATTGGATGCATCTCTAAAAATTTTGTATGAATGAGACCACACAGTATGTAATATTTTATTAAACATGTAGAAGTATGTTTGTGTGCATGAATGTGCTTGTGTGTTTTATACATGTGTGCACATGAGCATGCACATGTATATATCCATGTGGCCATCCATCTATGTATCATGTTATAAATAAATCTGCTTTCAGCATCCATATACCTGTCATTGTATGGACACATGCGTTTGTTTCTCTTGGGTGAAAAGCTAGGGTGGAATGGCTTGATCATGTATATATTTGTTTAATAGTATAAAAATAATGAGTTTCTGAAGAACCTTTTTCTTTGCATTTCACTCTTCTGCTAATAGTGTATAATTGTTTCATTTCCTTCACATTATCGCCAACACGCATGATAAGGTCAGTAACTTAAGAAGTTTTAGCCATTTTAATAGCTATTTGGTGCCAGGCAATGGTGGCGTAGAGGCAGGTGGATCTCTTGGTTCCAGGCCAGCCTGGTCTACAGGCCAGCCTGGTCTACAGAGAGTGTTCTAGGATGACCAGGGAAACCCTGTCTCAACAAACCACATCAACAAAAACCTATGTGGTAAGATCTCAGTGTTGTTTAAATTTCCTTTTGTAAATGGCTTATGATGTTGAACATCTTTTCATGCACCTGTTATCCATGCCTCTTCTCTGACCAAGCAGCTCTTTATTTTATAGATAGCTTTATTTTAAAGATTTATTTTCACTTTTTAATTTATGTGCATGTCTTTGTGAATATATGTCATGTGTACATGAGTAGTCAGAAGAGAGCGTGGCTGGAGCTATGGAGTAAGTGTAGGTGCTAGGAACTGCTCTTGGCTCCCCTGGAAGAGCAGGATGTTTTCTTAACTACAGAACCTTCTTTTCAGCCCTAGTTCAAGTATTTTAGCAAATATAAGATTTATACTTGTATCTTCCTGGCCTTTGGCTTTTATTTCCATGTTTAACAGTGTCCTTTGAAGAGCAGGAATTAAAAAAAAATATTAGGATTAAAAATCTAATTTATTCAGATAACTATTTTCTTCAGGCAGAATGCTAGAAATGTTGGCAATGAAGAAACAGATCAGAAGTCTTAAATTTTGATGAGGTCCAAGTATCAGTTTGTTCTGTTATGAATCATGCTCTTGGTATCAGAGCTAAGAAATCTGCCTAAAAGTCACAAAGTTGTTTTTAAATAGAATGTTTAGATTGTTAGATTTTACATTTATGTCTGTGATTCATTCAGAGTTTTTCCCACACCCGGAACTATGGTTTGAAAATACTTTTCCCCATACGGATAGCCAGTTGTTTGAACATAATTTGTTGAAGAGACCATCCCTTCCCATGAAACTGCCTTTGCGCTTTTGTCAGACATGAGCTGTCCATATCCATTCTTAAGTGAAAAGTCAATAGATATACCAGGAGGATAGTGAAGAGACGTTAAGGAGAGCTGGGGGGAATAGTTCCCAAGGCAGTGTCTCTTCAAATAAACACAGGGCTTTCATTAGGAAGATCACAGGTGAGATACAGGATAGCCCCACCGTCAGATGTAGATATGGGTACATCCCAGAGCATGATCACAATAATGAACATGTTTCTTCATGTTCATTAAATGGTGGACATGGGGCTGGAGAGATGACCCAGTTGTTAAAAGGGCTTGCTCTTGCAGAGAACTCAAGGTCAGTTCCCAGCACTTACAAACCACCTGTACTTCCAGATCCAGAAAATCCAGTGCTCTCTTCTGGACAGTTCAGGCACTACACTTGTGCAGCACCCCCTTCCACACAAAAAAATAATAAAAATAGTAAAAATAAATCCTTTTAAGAATGGTTGGCTGGAATGCCTCACTCAGCCCATTTCATCCAGGCTACATTCTTCCATAATGTTCTCCCACCCCAAATCCTTTGTGCAATGGATTGTTTACTGTGAGCATGCTCTCTGTCTGTCTGTGTGTGTGTTCAGAGGCAGCTAGTGTTTAAAAACATAGACATCTGCATTGTAACAAGTGCTTATCAGTTAGTTTTGTAGAATTTTAGTGTTTGAAGACATCTGGAATATTCTTGGCCACTCCTATTTGTTCCCCATGGGCTTTCAGACCCATCATCTTCTCCCCAGTGCTGATGTGGAATGGAATGCTTTGGCAAGGAAAACTGATTTTGTATTCATTACTAGAACCTATTGGTTCTTGTTCTACTCTCCAGAGCCATCCTTTTCCACACATAAAGCTCCTGAGTTTTAAAAGACAACTATCATAAATCTTCAACTGAGTCTCATATGAAACTCTTCTGAATATTGGCTGCCTCCTGGTTGTTATTCTGAATGTCAGAGAATAAACTAATGCTGTAGGGTTCTCAACCTTCCTAATGGTGCAACCTGTTTAGTTCCCCATGTGGTGACACACAATTGTAAGATAATTTTTGTTGCTACTTCCTAACTGTAATTTTGCTACTGTTAGGAATCATAATGTAGTTTTTGGAGATAGAGGTTTGCCCAAGGGGTCGTGACCCACAGGTTCACACCTGCTGAAGTAATGGAAGTTAATTGGAGCTTTAATTGCTGGAGGAATTGTCTAACAGAAGACACTGTAAGATCCTCACCCTGCCTGTAGAAGAAGAAATTTCAGGCTAAAGAGATCGAAAGGATCTGTCTTAACCTCATGGCTTGACATCAGCAAACCTGTCAGGACCTCTGAGGTAGTGTAGTGGACTGTAACAGAAGGATGAGGGAGCATTTCCCTTGAGATGCATAGGATGAGCCCTCAAGCTCAGCATCCGTCTGTTTTGCTTAAGGAACTCCTCTGAGTTACATATTGTGCTTCAAGCATTCTTGTCATTGCTTGTCATATGCCTGCTTCCCAGATCTCCCCATTGTGTTGATTCATTGGAGAAAAGGCATCATCATGACTGCTGTTAATCACAGGGGAAAGAATATGGCTCATGGCTTTATGACAGGAGGGAAACAGTGGTGTAGCTCGGGATAATTAATGGCAAATGGAGTGACAGTTTGATTCCCTGCTAGGGACCCTAGCATTGTTGTAAAGGGAAAAAAAAATTCCCTTTATTCTTTCATAGACAGAACAGCTGTAATTTTGGTTGGATGGAATCCAATTAAAAGTAAATGACATGTAAATTGATGATCAGACAGTATGAGCATCATAGTCTAAGACTTCTCAAAGAAATGGCAGAGTTTAGTGTAATTGGGCATGGTAACATTTGTAAGAAAAGGAAGCAAATAGGTTGGCTATATGAATATTGGTGGTCTGATATTTTTGCCAAGAGAGAGAAGAAACTTACTTTGGAGGACTTTTAGTGAGTAAGTTCCACCCCCCCCTCCTCAATTTTGGAGATAGGGTTTTATAGCTCAGGCTGTACTCAAATTTTGAGATCCTCCTGTCTCAGCAATGCCAGGCTGCTAAACATATTTGAGCTGGGACCTATACTTTTAGAATTACAAATTGTAATGGAACCTCTTGGGTTGTATGTTTTCAAGCTGGTGATGATTGAACATAAAATTCTCAAGACTGTATAGGACAGGTGTCAAAGGCTGGCTCTTGGCAAAATCTATTTGTACAGGCATGCTTCACTTGGTCTAATGATATGTTCTCAGAGTTCTGTGTGAGAACTGACTTCCAAATTTAGTATAAAATAGAGATTTGGCCATTTGTAATGTTATTATGAATCATTTGTTAAAGTGAAAAATCCTTTCTTAACCAACGTCATGCCCAATTTATCTTTTGAGTAAATTCATAAGCCCATGTATTAGATATGCTTAAAGGCATTTTTCTTTGAAATGAAGTAATTGTAGGGACACACAGCATTTAAGCTTTAGAACGAAGGAAAAACTGAATGGAGATTTTAAGAGGGCAATATATTGCTTTTAAGGGAGAAATATTCTGGTTTAGAAATCATAGAGCTTCTGGTGTTACTATGGGGAGAGAAGCAAGCTGCCTACTGTAACTGGAGGGGAGATTTATTAGCATTGCCAATGAACTACAGACAAAGCAAGTATGGAGTGATTTGAGAAAGGAACAAATAGGACCACAGCATTTACTGGTAAGGCTTCATGCTGAAGAAAGTCCAAGAAGATGAAATGGAGTTAATCCTGAGAAAATCATAGAAGTTTGAGAAGAAAAAAATGTTTCATAGACTCCAGTAGCCAGAAAAGGAGCCTAGAGTCAATGAGAGCAGTTTCCAGGAAGCCAGTGATGTCATTGTCCTGGTCAACCTAATGAAGAAAACTGATAAAGACTAGAGTCAGTGTTGATTGGACCAGGCTAGAGGAGTAAGTGTTTTCATTCTACATAAAGGGTGTGATTTTCACCTTTTGTAGTCTCTTGGACTGTTTGGCTCAGCTCAAGGCTTATCCCTTCATTTGATTCAGATTTGTGCTACAAGCCTCCATATGAGAGATCCCTTTAGTGACTGTTCTATCTAAGGATACTTTTCTGTATAACACTGAATTCTGCCTCATACATAGCTTGATAAATACTTCACCCTTGCTCACCATTAGGAGTAAATTCCATGAGAGTTAGACTCAATTATTTAATAATTTTTTTTCAATTTGTATGTGTGTGTGTGTGTCCTGAGTATTTAGTATTTAGTGCTGTTCCTATGTACATGTGTTTAGTCTAACCTCTTAGAGTTGGATAACCTACCATCAAGCTCATCTCTGGATAAAACTAATTCTTCTGTTCTCAGTTTTTGATTGACTGTAGTTCTTAATCAAGGGGTGGGACCTTGAGAAATTTCCATCATTCATGTTGGCCTATTGAAACCATTTTGACCAGTTGTAGATCTCCAGTGCTTCTGTGTTCCTTTTCAAGGATGTACTTTCTTGAGGTTGGAGAATACCAACCTTCAAGGTTTCTTCAGGTGGTAGAATACTTGACTGGAATGTGTGAGTTCCTGGGATTAGTCCCTAGCACCACAAACAAAACAAGAAAAGGAACTTTGTTGACGAACATGCATTCATGTTGATATTCAGAACAACCTATGATGTTTGGGGAACTTTCTAGTACTTTCAATTGAAATATTGAGTGATAATAGGAGTTCTTTACTTTCTCAGAAGTCCCACAGTTGCCTTTCTACCCTGGAATATGTCAGCATCAAAAAGCACCATTGCCACTTACATCTACTTACAGGTGAAAACCCTGACCATTTCCTGGAGGTAGCCTGCAGGGCTTTTGCAGAGACATCATAAGAGTAGTTGCTGTCCTCTTGTTATCTACCAATCAGAAGACATTTAATTTCAGCAGCTGATGAGAGCCCTGGCAGAACCATTCAGAAGCAAAGCATTAGGAGACAACAGTCCCTGCTCCTAAAGGATGCCTACGTTACATTACCACCAACACTGCTTTCGTTACTCACAAGGCTAGTCAGGACACTATGCCTTAGCTTTGGTTACTGGAAGTGTTCTTGTGTGAATATGCAATATTGCATAGGCTATATGACTCTTTGGAACCTTTTCAGAAATTATAGGAAAACTTCTATATTGGAATTCTTTCTCTGGCAAAGGAGAAACTTTGTTATATTTAAAAGATGGGTTTTGTAGGACTTCACTACTAGTGTAGTGACTGATGTTTAGTTCTGCAGGCTGACTGCTTACTTCCCAGCTTTAGCCTTCCCATCTGTAAAGTCATGGAACCATGACCAAATTTCTTCATTTGTACATTTTGGATGATAATGCTACCTGCGCACAGGTGTTTGTGAGGACAGAAAACAAATATGTGTTAGCTTTTACAAGTTTTGGGTGTCTCATTGTTGGAATTCATAAAACTTAAGTAGGGACCTTGGCAAAAGCCAGGCCTTTTCGGCCTCTGCTGTTTAACAAGGACAAGTCAGAAACTGAATTGGTGGCAGGGTGCTACAAATGAGTCACTATGTAAGTAGTGGACTGTTGAACTTCTTGCTCCAGTCTGCTGGCATCAGGGAAAGGGCGGCTCATTACACTCTAATGGGAGTTTAGTGAAACGGATGAGTGATCTTAGTCTTGATTCTTAGGCTGTGGCAGAAAACAAGCCAAGTAGTCTGGGAGGTCTGGGAGTCACCTGCAGAGATCAGACACTTGGAACTCCGTGCTTCAAGGTGGCCAGGGGCACACAGGTGAAACCAATCTGTGGAGGTAGTGTGCATAGAGTGAATCCAGTAAACAAGAGCATAGATAAGCAAAGGGTTGTCTTACGTAAAAGCAAAAGAATACACTTTGGATATGACTTACCAGCTGGTGGGGTCTTAGCCTTGTGGGTGAGCCATGTCTCCTTTCTGAGAATGATTAAATGGTTTCTTGGCTCTCTCATATGGAGTTGCAGCAAGACCTGAAAGCGGGCTGATCACATTTTCATTAACATACAGGAAACAGTAGAAGGAAACAGAAAGTGGGGTGAGTCTTTAAACCCTCAAAACCAGGTCATAGTGATTGATGTAATTCCTCCAGTCAAACTGTACTTCCTAAAGGCTCACAACCTTCTCAAACAGCATCAGCAACTTGGGCACCAAGTGTTCAAATTGAGCCTGTCGGGAACATTACACATTCAAAGTAGCATTGAGTTTTGTTGTTACTTCAAAGAAGTTCTTGTTCAAAAGTCTGTGAAGTACTATATCACTGGGCTGGTGAAAGAATTGTCTCTTCTCAGTTTCCTCTCTTCAATGTAAAATCTAGTCCATAGACTAGACTGCTGTTGTCTCATGATTTTTGGAATCAGCACTTCTGTGAGAAATGAAAACATTGCACTTTTAAAGCAAAATTACTGTAGCATCAGGATTCAAGGTTACAGAATTGGTTGGCTTTCTGGTTTGTTTTGCTGAGCTGAATGAAAAAGATTTGATTGAATGTTACTGCATAGAGATAAATATTAATAGTCTCAGAATCTCTCAGCGGTCATTTCCTTTCCAATATTCACTAAGAATTTCAAATTATGGTCTCAGACTCATATGGTAAGTGTCCTCCAGTGCTCATGCACATGAACAGTGGGTAACCAGATAGAGGACCTTTCAGTATCAGTCAGAGAACAAGTGGGGTGGGAATGCTTGTCCTTAGAGGAGGCTCATTCTTGATTTTAGTCTCATTTTAATAATTTGTTAAAATTTAGATAAATATTCAGCAGCTGCTCAAATCTTTTTACATAGTTTTTAGTAGAAGTGTTAGAAAAAGCCATCAAAATTTGGAACTTTCAATGAATGTTAGGATTGAAAATGTAGCTCACTTGGCAGAGTGCTTGCCTAGTATTTGTGATATTCTGTAACCCCGCGCTTGGGAGGTAGAAGCAGGAAGACCCGCAGTTCAGAATCCTAGTGGGGCTATGGACGACCCAAAACACATGAAATTGAAGTGTTTTAAAATGTTTAATGCTCTACAGAGACGAATTTTGGTTTGAGGTTTAAGAGTTCCCAGTACCAAACACACCTTGAAAACATTTAAAATACACTTACATACTCTTACATACTCTCTCTTGGGGGCAACTGCACAGGGAGAACTGCACTGTTCTCTGTCCCAGCTGATTGTTCTCTGGAGACAGGAGTATAGCACTGTTGATATTTCAGATCAGACATAACAAACATTTAACAGTATGCCTGGTATATCAAGATGAGTGAGTGGTGATCCCATCCCTCATAAAGCCCTCTAGAGTCAAGTAGGAAATTTAAAAAGGACACAAAGATGATCGTGTGAATTGATGGTGAATTGTGGACAGTCTATGGTTTCGGGTGGAATGACTACCTTGTGTGGTGTGTGGAGGGTCAGAGATACATATTAAGTACTTTGGAAGCATGCATGAGAGGGGGATGCATTTGAGGGAGATAAAAGAAGCTTCAGTGAAGGAGGGAGAATGATAATGTTTGGTACCACAAGATGTAATCCTCATTGTAGACAGGTGAGGTTGACCTTGGCATGGACCAGGTCATGAAGATGTCAAAACACGTGATTGCCTCTGAGGTCTTTTAAGTACTACTACAGTATTGCTGGAATGCAGGCTTTTGGAGGACTGTCTGCAGGTCAGACAGAGGGGATTGTGGGCTTTTGAACTGTGTCCAAAATTGCTAGATTTCAGTGACTGTGAAAGTAGATTGTATACCACGACAGAGAAATACCAAATAGAATTAGTTCACTGCTATGCATCTGACATGCATGTAGGATTTGAGAAGCATGGTGCAGCGTTAGGGAAATGTGTTGTGAATCAATATTAGATGTGCACAATGTCAGGCTTAGCTTGTGGCAGAAACTGTTCTGGTTAGTGACTGAAGGAGAGTTCAAATGATGAGGGTGTGCAAAGGGATTTTAGAGGGAACTTTGTTGTGTACCACCCTCAGCAATGACTGGTTCCTACACATTAGAATCACCAGAGGATCTTAAGGTTTATAGGTCCATTTATATAAAGCAAAACCACACAGATCTCAGTCAAACAAATACATCTACATACTTGTCCCCTATTGCTTTAGTTAGTTCCTGCTACCAACTTGACACAGTCTAGAGTCACCCAAAGAGGAAAACCTCATTTGAGGAATTACTAGATCAGATTGGCTGGTGTACATATCTATGAGGGATTGTCTTGAATGTTAATTGATGTGGGTCCCACTATTCTGTAGGCAGGTAGATCTGGGCTGTATAAGGAAGGTAGCTGAGCCTAAGCATTTGAGTCAGCAAGCAGCATCCTCTCGTACCTGCTGGACTTCCTTGATTGTGAGTTGAGTTTCTTAGTCTAAGGTGATGCTGCACGGAACAAGAAACTGTTCTGTCTTGAGATTCCTGTTTCAGTTCCTGTGCTAACCCTCCCTCAATGATGGACTGTGACTTGTATGTGCCAAGTATGTTTTTCCTCCTCTAATAGTCAGAATGCTTTATCACAGCAATGGGATGAAACTAACATACTCGAGCAACACAGGTACACGTGCACACACGCACATGTGCGCACACACCCATACATGCGCACACAAACACACACACAGGTGCACACTCATGCACGCACACATGGCACACACACATGCGCACACAATTTTTCTATGTCAGTTGATGTTGAACATGCGCTGTTTATTTATTGCTGAGTATGTCAGAATTAGTTTAAGTTATTCTCTTGATAGACATTTGAGTTATTTCAGATGTTTACCTACTAATTCTAAAGCTGTAATGGCCAGTCATATACAAGTTTGAGAATTTTTTATGGGGCATATGTCTTCATTTATTTATTGTAAATACTTAAGAATTGAAGTATAACATAGTATATGTAAGTATATGTTTCACTTTATAAGAAATTATCAATACGGGATTCCAAAGTGTTTTTAGTGTTTATACTGTCATTGTATTAACATTATTTTACATTCTCAAATATACTGAGGACATGCTCACTTATTTTTAATATTACAAGAATATCAAATGTGGGTTTTCACTGTGGTTTTAATTTGTGCTTTCCTGATGATTAGTGGTGGTGGGTGTTGCTTTCCTTTTTGAAGTGTTTTGATCAGGTCTTGTGGGTACTTTAGTTTTTATGTTTTAAGACAGGATCTTACTATGTAGCTCAGGTTGGTGTCAAACTCAGGACCCCCATGCCTTAGCTGTCCTGGGTCCTGGGATTTCAGGTGTGTACCACCATGCTTATCTATGAGAATTCTTTAATGATTTTTCCTTGCCTTTTCAAATTCCCGTTGGTGTTTTGGGAGAGAAGTTTTTCAAATTTTGATGAGTAGAGTTCATCTGTTTTATGTCCTCTCTGAGAAATCTTTATTTTCCCTAGGTTAACAGAAATGTTCTGGTTTTTTTTTTTTTTCCCTGCTAGCTTAATTGATTCCTTGCTGTGTGATCCATCTAAGGTTTTTAATGTGTGATGCAAGAGTGAAGGTTTGTCTCCCCCTGTGCTTTACCCAGTTTCTCTGGCATTGCATTTTACCACCCTCCCATTGATTATTCTTGGCGCCTTGGTAGAAAATCAATTATCCATTTATTTCTGTTTAGTTCTGTTTCAGGATGCTCTGGTTTGTTCTGTTGATTGATTTGCCTATTTTTGCTTCAATATCATGCAGTCACACATCTTTGATTATCTAGAGTTATACTGAGTTCTGAAGTACATTAACGCATATATTCCTATTTCTTTTCTAAGATTTCTGTTTTTTGTTTCCTATTTCTAGGTCCTTTCTTTTCTCATATATATATATTGGAATCCATTTGACCATTTCTAAAAACCATCTTGGGTAATTTATGAAATTCCACAATACTGAGACCACACTTTGTTCGAATTGAATCGGAATTGTTTTGAGGCTGACTCAAGTTTAAGAGGATCTCCTTAACACAATCCACCTGTTAAAGCTCTGTATCTTGGCGCTTGTGGTGGCACAAACTGTAATCCTAGCTGCTTTGGAAGTAAGGTGGAAGGTTTAATTTAAGGGCAGCCTGGACAATTTAGCAAAATCTATTTCAAAATAAGAAGTCAAAAGAGGACTGGGCTGTGCTGTAGAGATGGAGCCTAGAATTCTCCAGTTGAGGGATTTTGGAGTGGAAGCTGTCTCTCTGAAATGTGTTGAAGTTGAAGTGGGTCCCTGAGTGGAGTTTGTTGATGCTTGTGACAGTAGCTTTGAGTGAGGAGGAAGGAAACTTGTGAGATTCAGAGGGGGAATGCCCTCTTGGGGAACGTGGAATTTCATTTCTTTATGTGCTGGCTTTGCATGGATGCCATCCTGATTGCTTAGTTTATTCTCCCCTTAAAACATTTCACAAGGCTGCAGCAAAATGAACATTCTCAGAAAAGCTCAAAAAATGCACATTAGAGTCAGGTTTTGCCTTGGATTTAGGGATGTTTTTGTGTTACCTACAGATGAAATTAGTGAGCATGCTTCAGAATGATTGTGTGGACACCTTGCCTTTTTGAGGCAGGCAGGTAGATTTTCTTTTCTTTTTTTGGTGAGGGTAGTGACAGGGTCTCACTTTGTAGGTCTGGCTGGCCTGAAACTCCCTATGTAGACCAAGCTGCCATCAAACTCACAGATATTCCCTGCCTCTTGTTTTCCAAGTGCTGGTCTTCTTTTTTATTTCATATTTATGTTGATTAATTTCTTCTTATACTGTAGGAAAGTAGTTCAGTCAGAAGTGACACTTTTTCTTTTTAAATAAAACATGGACAGACAGTTGCATTCATATATAAGACATTCCCTGAGAATACACAAACTGTATGTATGTAGGTGCTTGTTGTGGCTTTCATTTTTTTAAAATCACATTTTCCTTTTGGAAGAGACAGGTTGGAACTAGTCAGCTGAACCCTTCTCTGAGATATAAGTTCCCTAAACAGCTGTAGAGAATTAATTTCAGAGCTAGCTGAGATTTAATCTCCACTTTCTGCTCAGTGTCATGGAAAATGGCCAGTGTCTACCAGCTATGGAATGTTAGAAAAATTATATGAACATTGGATTTTTTGAGTGTTTTTCTAGTAGAAAGAACATGAAAAGTTCTTTAGTGAACTAGATTTTACAGTGTACCTAACTAGCAAGCCTCTGTGATATATTTGTGGGTTCCTTTTGGTGTGTGACACGTAGGTTATGTTAGGTTCTTGTTTCTAATAGAACTGAAACACACTATGTTCAACATTAAACTTCATTTTCTCTGTGAGGGGTGAAATGTTTCAGGCAGGAAGTAACTTACAGGCGAGCAGTCTGTAACATCTGTAACATCTGTCTGTCTCCCCTCTCTCTGCCTTCCACCCTGTTGCTTCCTTTCCCTTCCTCTACCATCCTTCAACTCTCTGTCAGAGGAAGCCCGTGGTAGAGTGTGTGAGGATTGTCCTCTATTTGGGATCACACACATGTGCACAGACATAATTCTAGCAATAACATTTTCAAATAGAAAAACTTTTTTAGAATTTATGTGCAATATGACCATTTCTCTTAGGGTGTTATAGTCAAAACGTCAAAACAAATTAGTTTAGTGGCTTGTTTAAGTATTTAAGGAGCTAGGGGCAGGTGACACATGCCTCTAATCCCAGTACTCAGAAGGCTGAGGCAGGAGGATCATAAACTCGGGCTATGGAGTGAGTTTCAAATCCACCTTTGCTGGATTAGTAGCAAGACTTCAAAAACAAAAATAACATCCCTTCCAAGTAAAGCAGAAGTCAAAAACCCCCAACTTATCTTCTATGTTGTTAAATGATTTATACTTAATAATTTGATGGCAAGAGGTTAGTTGATTACATTGTGCTATGCTTTGTCTAAGAGAAGTTTTCAGTTGTGTGTTCTTATTTCCCCAAAACTTTATTGCACATAGAATCCTCATCTCCCTTAATTTTGGAAGTGTATCCTCAGTTGTGGAATAGCAACAGGGCGTTTATTAATTTGTGCTGAAGTTTTATCAGTAGACTGCATATAGTATTGGGCATATTATCACTTATAGGGTGAAGTTGCCTTGAGGAATGATCATTATTTATATTTGGTAATTGTTTTTAAGTGATTAAAACTTCTATTTTTAGTTACGTGTGTACCCATGTGTGTGTGTATGGGTATGTACAAATGAGTGCAGTGGTTGCAGAGGCCACATGAGTATGTCCAGTCCTCCAGAGCTGCTAACAGCTAGACTTGGGTCCTCCACAAGAGCTGTAAAACTTCCTTTAACTGTAGATCCATCTCAGCAATTCTTAAGTATTTCTCTCATAGCCATATGATGTAACATTTTAATTTTCTATTTATTTTGTGTATAAATTTGAGCCGCAGTTATATTTGTTGTCTGGTGGTTTGGTGTCTAGGACTTCTCCCCCCTCCACTGGTTTACTAGTTTTTGTTATATTTTAATAACCTTAGTAACAGTTGTCACTATTAATTTTCCAAACTATGTTATTTTAGTGTTAGTTTTTGTTGTTGTTATGACAGAGTTTATTGGGCTAAGATTTATATAAATGCTTTCTTTGGTTTAGCTAAGATATACAGGTTCTTGTCATCTCCTTAGAGACCCAGTATCCTTCTGTTTTCCTCTGATATTTTCTGTGATTTCATAAAAAGAAATGAGCAGGTCCATCTGAATACCTGCTAATTTATATGCCCACTTTATCACCTTGTGTGGGTAGAAAGTGTTGTATGACCTGAACCAGCAACTTCATCACGACAGCTGTGGGTACTTGTAAGTGACCCTCTAGATTAGGTCCACTCACTGAGGAAAGACTAGGGAAAGTCAGGGGATTGTTGCCTGATCTTAAGCACATTCTCTGGTGCCTTGGGCTCTTTGTATGGGATTATGCTGTGGCTGCATGTGGCCCACATAGTGTTGAGAGGTGCTTGAGTATGTGCAAGATTGAGTGTGTGGAAGATTAAGTGAAGGGCGAGCTGTATTTGTGCAGTTGGGCAGAAGTAGCCATTCATGCTGGGGTCAGACTGGTACTGAGGCTGCTTTCCCACACTCATAGGTGAGGATTGCTGGCAATTGACAAACCCATTGCTTTCATAAATTGAACTTGGGTGAAAGCATACTTAGCTGTTGGTGTTTAAGTATCCCCTAGGGAACTCAGGTTCCTACAAAAGAAACCTGGTTTAAGTCATGAACTCATGTTTGTTTGTAAGTCTTGGGAAAGGCAGGGAGACAGCAAGAATTCTTATCTCAGCTTCCTGTAATGTCTATATATCTGAGTTTACTCATTTGTAAGGCTGAAATGAGAATAACAAATGGACAGAGGATGTTTAGTGTCTTTAAGCCTTGCCCTAAATATCATTAAGAACCTCTGCCAGAAAGAAGGCTTTAACATAACAAGTAGCTGTAAGCTTTGATGGTTATTGTGTGTACACTATTACGGGGAGGGGGTGTTATCTATAGCTAACAGACCACATGAGATCCTTGGGGTTTTCTGAAACTAACCATGACACCATAATCTGTGTCCACAGTGGCTTCAAAAACTCAACATTCCACAGAAAGACTTGATTAAATCAACACTGTCACTTGTGTGACCTTGGTGGAGTAATTTAACCCCCTTGAGCTTCATTTCCTTAGTTATAAATGGGGGTGACATTGCTGAGCTGCTCAGTTCAATAAAGAGATGCATTTGACACGATCAACACGCCACCTGACCCATGGCAAATGCCAGGCAAGCAGTAGATGTTATTTCTTATTAACAGCTAACATTTGTGTAGCATTCATGCTCCGTAAGTCTTTTCATTCACCATTTCTCATTTGTGAATCCAAGTGCATTATACAGATGGAGTTTTAAATGTTTCCTGGGCTTTATGTTCATTGCCTTGTTCGGCTTTTAGGGATGTGTAGAGCGCTTGCCACACACCTTCAAGCCACTGTCTTCTTATTTAAACAGAATTATAAATCCATCCCTAAATCTGACTGAGTGACCTCCCAAGCCCTTTGGTTTTGTTTTCTTTCTAGTTTGATTTCATAAGTGGTAATGATCAAGAAGATCGTTTCTCTCTTAAAATAAAAAATAATATTATTGGGAATAAAAGCAAAAATATTCAATAAAAGCAACTTTGTTCATTTTGGTGCCTTTTAAAATCCCCTAAAAGACAATTTATTATATTCTGACATTATCTTTGAATAATTGAAAAGTGTGATACGTTGGTCATATTTCTACAAGGTTTGTACCTTAGTGACAGTACATTGTTTCTCAGAGGGTCAGGTGCCCATGGATAGAGAATGGCAAGTATCAGTTATTCCAGTATGACTTCTCACTGTAGAGTGTCTGTTGAGAGCAGAGCCCATGACATTTGTCAGCTTGATTTTTGTTGTTGTGGCTTATGTGATGTGTTTTCTTTTTACCACCTTTCCATGTGTTATTCAGTTTTGCCTTTGGGATGTAGGGAAGTGGCAGTGGTCTGGGAGGCGCATGGAGAACATGCCACCCTGGCCAGATAGGACAGACTTCTTTTCAGTGATTGTTGTTGATAGCTAGACTTTGGCATTTCGATGGATAGCAAATTCAGTGAGACATCAGAGAGGAGACTACTTTTCAGCTATAATACAGTCAGTCTGTGGCCAATTCCCTGGTGGTCTTTTAAGTACAGAAGAAATCTGTATGAGGCCTTTTGATTTTCGGAAGCCTGGAAAAGTGATGATAAGTTGTCACAGTATTTTGGTGATACCTGATGACAGTCCTTAGCCAGGTGGCTGAGAAGTTTGAAGGTACTGACTTGAGAAGGGAGCAGTTAAGGTCATAGATTTTAAATAATGACTTGGGTTAGGTGTGGTAGCTCTGCAGACTTGTGATTCTAGCATTCAGGAGGTTGAGGCAGGAGGATAGGAGGTTGAATTAGGAGAACCAGGAATTGAAGACCATGCTGGTCCCACAGTGTTTCTCCTAAAAATAGAAAAGCAAAAACAGAACAGCAAACTAAAAATGTACCTGAGTAACAGAAGAGGGTAGTTTATTGAGATGCTTCAAAATTTTTGATAGCTCTTTGCAGTGTGTGTGTGTGTGTGTGTGTGTGTGTCTGAGTGTTTACAGTATTGATGGCTTTATTGTAGTGTATAAACAGTGCATAGTGTTGAGGATGTGTCTCAGAGGTGAACCACTGCTAGCACAGTGTGGGACAGTGTAGGTGTACTGTCCTTTACCTTGCCCAGGAAGGCTTTTTTTTTTTTTTTTTTTAAATTTTCATATTTTATTTACATTTCAAATGTTTCCCCCTTTTCAGATCTCCACTTTGGAACCTCCCCATTCCCTCCGCCCTCCCCCTGCCACTATGGGGATATTCTCCAACCCACCCCCTCAACCCCCACCCACTCTCGTCTTCCCTCCTTGTCATTCTCCTATACTGGGGAATCTAACACCCTCAGGCCCAAGGGCCTCTCCTCCCCCTGACAGGTAACAAAGACCCTCCTCTGCAGTCTTTGTGGCCAGCACTATGGGTCCCTCCATGTGTATTCTTTAGTTGGTGGATCAGTCTCCAGAAGTATCAGGGGGTCAGGCAGTTGCCAGTGTTGCTACCTCCCTGGGGCTGCGAACTCCCTCAGCTCCTTCAGTCCTTTCTCCAAGTCCTCCATCTGGGACCTCGCACTCAGTACTACTGTTGCTGCGAAGTGACTCTTGAGTATTTCAAACTTTTGGGCTAATAACCACTTAACAGTGAGTACATACCATGTTCATTCTTTTGTGACTGCATTACCTTGCTCAGGATGATGTTTTCAAGATCCATCCATTTGTCTGTGAATTTCATGAAGTCATTGTTTTTAATAGCTGAGTAGTATTCCATTGTGTAAATGTACCACATTTTTCTGTATCCATTCCTCTGTGGAGGGACATCTGGGTTGTTTCCAGCTTCTGGCTATTATAAATACAGCTGCTATGAACATAGTGGAACATGTGTCTTTATTACATGTTGGAGCATCTTCTGGGTATATGTGCAGGAGTGGAATAGCTGGGTCCTCAGGTAGTATTATGTTCATTTTTCTGAGGGTCCGCCAAACTTATTTCCAGAGAGGTTGTATCAACTTACATTCCCACCAGCAATGGAGGAGTGTTCCTCTTTCTCCATATCCTCGCCAACATCTGCTGTCACCTGAGTTTTTGATCTTAGCCATTCTGACTGGTGTGAGGTGAAATCTCAGGGTTGTTTTGATTTGCATTTCCCTGATGACTCAGGATGCTGAACATTTCTTTAGGTGCTTCTTGGCCATTCGAGTTTCCTCAGTTGAGAATTCTCTGTTTAGCTCTCTTCCCCACTTTTTGATAGGGTTATTTGGATCTCTGGAGTCTAGCTTCTTGAGTTTTTATATACATTGGATATTAGCCCTCTATCAGATGTAGGATTGGTAAAGATCTTTTCCCAAGGCTTTCAAACTTCAGGATTGTTAAAACCCTTCCTATGTTTTGTTTATCTTCTTTTGGAATCCTTAATAGCAAATCTCAAAGGGCTCACCTTTCCCCAGTGCTATTAATGTTCTAAGAGGGGCCGTACATTATGGTAAAGTTAGTGTAGTTCTCCATGGGAGAGCTGGGTTTTAAATGAGACTTATTCAACCTCGTCTTAGCTGGTGTTTCATTACCAGTGAGGATTTATAATGCTGTAGCTCTGAGGAGCAGCTGGTAAGAATGCCAGCTTTGCTAATATTTAGAGTCATAAAACTCTGCGTATTGGACAAGCTCTTAATTACTCTGAATCTGTCTTTGTCTTAATAAAAGTTGGATTGTGCCCACTGAAATAAGATGGCTGTGTTTGCATTAATCTCCAAATGTAGGTTAATACCTTTTTAAAGGCTGTCTCTTAGACAAGAGACTTGAAAATTAATTTCCCATTTTTAGCTTCAAGTGAAGAGCTCTTCCACACATGGAGTTTAAGGACTGCCATTTTTTTCTGATGCTGTAGATTCAAGTGCCAAGGAAACTTTGTTCTCTTCTATTTCCTTTTTTCCCCTTTCTGTAAAGGAAATACTTTCCCTTGAGTACTTAGGGCGGTACATTGTTTGTTTTTTAAATTGATGATTAAGGTAAATAGAGGAGTTTTGTTTCTCATTGGATTTTGTTTCACTGGGGTAAAGGGCAGGATGAAGGGCTAAGTTGTGGGGGTCCTAAGGCATGGGTGGAGCATAGTATAGTTCTATCACACATAGATTTTTTAAAATCCATCTGTCCTGCCCTTCACCCTCCCATCTGTCCGTCTGTCCTTAGTTCCTCCACCCCCATCTACCTACTCACTCTGTGTATGTCCACTCCCTACTTTCTGTTCTCCTTTTCAGTCTATCCTTTCTGCCTGCCTGTCCCTGTCTACCTGTCTACCTGTCATCTATCAAATGTTAACCTGAGATATTTGAGTGCTTCCTTATTGGGGCTTTCCCCTAAGTGATAGGTACTTAGCTTACCTTCCTCAAGTGCAAGACAGAAACTTCTTTTCCTTTTTCTTGTCTCTAGGGTATGCTGCCTATGTGAACACTTTATTTATTTCCAGAGTTCATTTTTGCACTACAGATGGTCAGCTTAATTTTAAGGGCATCAAAAAAACAAGTGTCTATATCAACTAAGGTTTTCTGAGTTGAGAGTCTCTGATATAGTAATGTTCTATAGTTCTAGTGCAGGAGTATCCAACATCCTGTATTAATCTTTATTAGTATTGCTTAAGGCCACAGTGAGTTAGGGGCAGGTTTAAAGAAGCAAAAACTAACAGTCAAGTGAGAGACTAATTCACACATAGCTTCCTCTTACTAAAGTTCCAGTTTGTTTTCCTGTATTTCAGTTTATTGATTTTATAGACATTTCTATGGTCAAGTATTTATGTCCCCAATTAAGACATATTAGAGGCATGTGTCAACAAAACAGACATTCTGCTATTTTCCCTCTGGAAATCCTTATTCAAGGAATGTGGATAGGTCACAGGCTTCTGGCTCTTAGGATCAAGCACATTTGATATTTAGGCCAGTCTGCTGCACCTTCTCAACATTACAGGTTGTCTAGATAATTTGTAGGACAGGAGTTTCATTTGGTGTGTGACTCACCTGATCCAGTATTCTGTAAAGGGTTTTCTTTTTATACCATCATGTAGGGCAGCACAAGTTCTCAGATAAGCCTCATGGGATAGATTTTGGGTCAGTGATAGATGAAGATTCCTGAATTGCCAGTTGTCTAAAATCTATCTTGGTGCATGATGGAGCTGGATGCCAGACTTGATTGTTTAAGGAGGCGGGCCCTTCTGTCTCCTCAGAGGTTGGCAGAGTTGTCTTGTGGATAAATCAGGGCTCTGAATGGATGCAGTGGGGTCTGAATATAAATAAATTTTAACGGGAGTAGTACAGCAGACATTATGAGATCTCTGCTCATAGGGAAGTAGTTTGAGGAACATGAGCTGGTGAAGCCCTTCTCCTTCTCAAAGCTTGTGGACTCTTCCCTTCTCCAGAGGCACAGGGCTCCACAAAAGTGGCCACAGACACCACCAAGTGGAATGATGTTTGTCAGCTTGGCAGCCAGTGTAAGTAACTGGCACTGAAGCTGGGGCCTGGTGACATGTTTGTTGAATGAAGACAGTGAAGAAAATAGCTCATTCAGTACTGAGTGAAGCTTGTGAGCTTCTTCTCACCTAGAGTATGTGTAACCCTTCTTTACCAGTCATTTCTTAGGCAAGAGTACAGGGACTTTGTTTTCTTTAGCGCTGTACTTCCATTACTTTGGACAACACCTGACAATAGTGTTACATTTTTATGCTTAAGCAGGATCTGACTTTAATGCTGCCTTAACAGTATGTAGATCAGCACAGTATTTTGTTGAATTGACGTTTTTATTGTTGAAGGTATGCTTAAGGTGATACTTTGTAAACTTTGTTACTGCCCATTTTGGAGAAGAAATCTTTTATCTAGTCATTTATCCAATGATCTATTTTGACCCTCCCTGTTATGAACCACTCAGTTGTGCTGCATGACTAGCCTCTCCTTCCAGATCCTTCCTTCTTGGGCAGGGAGACTGAAGAGATGATGGGAAAGCCAGGCTAGCTCAGAAAGGCAGTCTAGTTCTGGAGCACATGGGGCAAAGCTGCTGGCTGATTTGTTTTGACTTGGACACTTCCTCTGGTATTTTCAGTGTTATGGTATTCTCCTGTTCTCAGAGAGAAGTGAGAATCTGTTGTAGGTTTATGGCCTAGATTAATGGTGTATTTTGTGAGAGCTCTGAAGTGTTATCGCTTCATCTTTATCTCTGCCTGCTATTCTGCATGAGAAGTGTTTGGATTACTGGAGAGGAACTATCAATTTACCTGTGTTACCCAGTGTCAGTTTAAAGCTGATTAGCATTTTGCATCACCTTTGTGGTTCATCAATCATGTGCTTTGCTTCTCAGTGTGCAGGTTGTAAGTCACCAAGGAGACTACTGCAGCATCTTGTCTTGTGATTCTGAGAATATTCTGACTCTTAGCCCCTTAGTGCCTTGAGTCATGAGAAGTGTTACTTCTCTGGGAAATGGGTGAAAACTGGTGATGGATTTTCTCCAGGAGATCCTGTTAGTTGCTTTAGACAGAAGTCTCATACTTATATCACCAGGGACAGTCAGCCACAGGTGTGGTTTGTTTGATGATGTTCAGTGTTTTTAAAATTCAAAGGTTCATAGCAATATTGAAAAACCAGGAAGTGTCATACAAAAGTCCAGATTGGCATGACAGAGCTCAGTTGATAGATGCTTGCCTAGCATGCCCACAGCCTAGCACTAGGGAGCTGGAAGATCAGAAGATCTGACAGCATTAGACATGCTATATACCTGACTTTAATGCTGCCTTAACAGTATGTAGATCAGCACAGTATTTTGTTGAATTGACGTTTTTATTGTTGAAGGTATGCTTAAGGTGGTACTTTGTAAACTTTGTTACTGCCCATTTTGGGGAAGAAATCTTTTATCTAGTCGTTTATCCAATGATCTATTTTGACCCTCCCTGTTACGAACCACTCAGTAGTGCTGTATGACTAGCTTCTCCTTCCAGATCCTTCCTCCTTGGGCAGGGAGACTGAAGAGATGATGGGAAAGCCAAGCTAGCTCGGAAAGCCTGAAGAAGAATACAATTGCTTCTCAGACATGAGAAACACATTGTCTACTTTGCTTCAGATTCTGTTTTTCCTCAGCTTCTCTACAGAGAGAGTAAACATTTATGAAAGGTAATACTTGAATTGTTGACTTTGCACAATTGTGTAAACAAGTGAGGTGGTTGTGTTTGTCTTGTTTTTTGTTTTCCATTCCACTCTAGACAGCAGGGACCATTTATTGAGTGTTTACTAAGGTTCTAGGATTGCATCAAGTGTTTTCTTGTTAATGGAGTTATGCTTGTCATGGAGTTTTTACAGTTACCCTGTTAACAGGGTTGGAGTGAAGGCTCAGAGGTTAAAGCATGTGGTGCTCTTGCAGGAGACCAGCACCCACATAGGGTAGCTCAGAATCAACTGTAACTCCAGTTTTCAGGGGATCAAGTGCCCTCTTCTGACCCACACAGGGAACTAAACTTCTAGACACATACACACTCATGCACCCAAAAGGTTGTGCACGCGGACATACACATGATCTGTAAAAAAAACTTTTAAAAAACTCCAATCACTCTAATACTATAGATGAATAAATCGGAGCAAAGAGATGTGAAATGCATTGCTGAGGGCCTGAGCCAGCTGGCTAGTTGAGGCTGGGCAAGGTCACCATGTGTTCTCTGAAGGAGTTTCCTGCTTAGATCAGCTTTCTTGACCTCCTCTTCAACCCATGGCCCACTAGGAACAATGGGCCTTTGCCTGACAGGATGATTGACAGTAACACAGTTCTTGGATCCTTACCCTGTTTCTGGGAGATGAGCACTGCTGTGCTCATAACCATTACTGGCCCCATGGGACATTGAAAGAGAATCCCTCATGCAGGACCCATATAGATCTTTCTCACCCTCATGGCTTGATCTTATTGTCTTTGCATGCTTACTTGCTGTGAATAAAAGCCTTGTTACAGTAAACCAAAATTGATATTTAATATTGATACTTAAAATTAAGTTGCAACAGGTATTGTCAATAGCTACACTGCTCATTGACCACACATTACTAGCTATATAGGGAGACTATCCTAATGAGATATATTTTATTCTGCCAAACCGAAATTTGAACACCGACTTTCTCCAAGGAATTTCCTTTTGACTTGAGGAAAGTTGGGGGAACTCACAGATCCTTTACCAGTCTAAAAGAACCAGGATTTAGGGAACTCCTCAATCATTTCTTCTGATGAGGTTTCAAGATAGGAGGGAAAGTTGTACCTTGGAATAGACCACGGTTTGAAGGTGGGGTAGGTTCCTTACAGAGAGGTAGGTGTGTCTCTGTGTGTGTGTGTCCAGGTGCACTTGGTGGTTTGTGTGGAAGTGAGGTTGTTGAATATCTACCTCTTTTGCTCCCCACCGTCTTTCTTTACAGACAGGATTGTTCACTGAACCTGGAGTTTTGGCATTTCAGCTAGGCTGGCTGGCCAAGGCATGAGCCCATGGACTCAGTCTTTCTCTAGGGTTATGGATGTACACTATTGTGCATGGATTTTAGATGGTATTATGAAATTCAAGTCTTCATGCTCAAGGGGCAAACACTTTACCCACTGAGCCATTTCCCCTGCATCTGATTTTTTTAAAAATTAATTAACTAATTAGTTTATTTTATTTGTATGTCTCAGCCACATGCACAAATCTTATTTTTGATTTTCAATTTTCTTTCTTCCTTTTCATTTTTAATTCGCTTTTTGTATGTATGTGTGGCAGTGTGTGTCTCTGTGCATTCATGTACCAGGGAATACTTTGCTTGTATTTGGTGCAGATCGTAGTGTTTTATGTGAATTTGTTGGCCTCTACCCTCAGGGTATATGCTGATAGGTAGAGAAACTGAAACACCTAGAAAGTACAACATTCTGTCAACTTAGAGGTTAGGCCATCTCCTCTTGAGAGTGAGAGCTGGCAGCCTGGTGCCCAGCAACTTGTCTCCAGGCTGATGTTGCTGGTGCTCTGAGAGTAAACATTGAAGCCAGTGATGTGTGTGTTTGGACAGAGCTGGGTTTCTCTAGAGGTCATACAAGCGGCAGTTTAGTAGGCAGGGCAACTAAGTGCTAGTAGGGAAGAAAGAAACGGAACCCTTGCTTGTGTCTGTACCTGCTTACTGGTTTGTGGCAGGCATGATTGACGCTTGAATCAAAATGACTTAAAGTAGCTTCCCCCTGGGAAGCTCCATTGTAGTGGGTTTTCCTCTTTGTTGCCCGGGGTCCCTGGTGAATAGGACTTAGCTGTGATTCAGCAGCTGCTGTTCTTTTGGTAATCAGTGTAGAGGAGGGAGAGGAGGGCTGCTATCAATGGCTTCACACTTTGCATTGACTAATCAGATACCCCACAGTTATTAATGTGCATGCAGGATGTTCTCTGGTGTCCCTGGGTAGTTTCCTTAGGTGTGCCAGGCCCTTAGCCTTATAAGATAAAATGATTTATTAGGTTCTAGCCTAGGTAGGATGGATGAAGGTTGTTAAAAAGCTCTAAGTGAAAGCAATATTACATGAAACCAATCTTTGGGGTGTGGGAGTAGCAACCCACCATCTTTACCTCCCAACCCCCCTGCCATGAAAAAATGTATCTAGTTAATATCTTTCAGATACTAAAAGTGAAATAGCAGAGCTATTTACTAAGACAGCTAAATGCAAATTCTCTCTCCCATTAGCTTTAATTAGGATGAAATCATACATTTAAATATCCACTTCTGTTACTAATAACTGAACTTCTGATTCACTCTGAACCCTGGTAAATGCCTCTTATGATGTGAATGGCCCACCTCTGAGTCATTTGCACCTGTGTGTTGATACATTCAGCTTCCTCATGTGGTGACACACATCTGGGACTGAAAGGAAGGCCTGGCATGGTGAATTTTGGGTGTAGAACTTTCTATACTCTCCATGGGGGCAGATGGAATAGTCCATCTATGTACCAGGGAGTTTTGCAAGTTATGAGAGAACAACTGAACTAAATTCTACTCTTAATAGAAGCTCACTGTTTAAACACTGGCTTTTTGTATTATTATTATTATTATTATTATTATTATTATTATTAATCATTGTTGTATCTTTATTCATTTCTTCTGTGTAAACAAGCATTGTTAACATTCGTTACTGTCTAATATAGATGGAAGTAAGCCTTTGGGTTGAGATAATTGAGATAGAATTTGTATACTTTATTTATATATCTTTGACACACATGGTTTGTTTTTAGGGTTGTACATGGTCTGTCTAGGTGGTGTGCGGAAAAATAGTTCATGAATGCAAAAGCCTGTGTGTGCTGTGAGAGAAAGGGTTGAGCATGCTTGCTGGAGGATCAGGAACAAATAAGCAGCTTGGCTTTACTCCCTGGTGGCATAACCAGCTAATGAAAGAGAGGACTGCTAAACTTTCAGTTGTCATCCAGCCTAAGAGGACTTAATAGAAAGCCCAAGAGTTTCCTGGGTCTGTGAGGTGGGGGCAGAGTGGGCAGAAGACATAAAGCTCATAGCAGCATGAGACATACTGGGAATGTAACCTGCTGCCTGTCTCTTTGATCCTGGCAAGGTACAGCTGACCCTGCTTACCTCCTCTAGAAATGGGAATTGTGCCAGATACTAGCTATAGGAGACCAGCTGCTGCTTCTGTGTTCTGCAGCGTTTGATCAGGACATTGTTCCTAATGAAGTCTGACCAGCATCATTTAGACAGGAATGAATGACAACTGGTATGCAAGAATTCCTCTTGATTGGCAACATTTGGGACTAGTAACAGAGGAGGCTGGTAGTGGGGCTGGGGCAGGGAGAGATGCCAGCTCTGATTGACAAGAGCTTATCTTCATTTAATTTTTTGAGGCACTGTGGTTGAAGCATTAGGGGGTTGAAAGAAGAGACATAATTGTAAAACATAATTAAAAAATGTTGACAAAACACAACTAAATCAAAAGCGTTTTTCAATAAGATTGCAATGTACAGAGTTGAGGTGTGGCTGCGGGGGTAGGTGTTGTTTTAAAAGTAATGCTTGCTGTCTGGATGACTATCAGTCTCCTTGGAAAGGTTTCTTAGGCAGAGGCCAAGGAGAACAGTGGATGGAGGTGACAGTTGCTTATCACACTGATTGCTGGAGCATTTCAGTCTTACTTAGTTCAAGTTTATGTGTTTTGAAGGCTTGTTGCCTAAGGGTGTATATGTAATACCCCGATAGGACACATATCTAGTGTGTCATGGTGCTTTGTGAATAGGCTTAGAAACTGGTTTGGGACCCCAGGACAAGGGACTGAGGTGCATATTTTACATATCAAAGCAGAAGTGACCTCCAGGTCTTTCCATCATCCCTCAGTTCCTATCTGTCTCTAACCCTGAACTTTTCAGCTCAGGGGCTGAACTGCTCCCTATATAATCCAGACATTTTGTCTGTCTGTCTCCCTCTCCATCTCCGTCTCCGTTTCTCTCTCTTTCCATGACAATTTCCCTGGTCTCCCACCTTGGGGACAGTGAACTTGCCCACCGAAGTTCAACTTCCCAACAAAACCTGCCTTTAATATAATCCAATCTGGCTTGAATTGGCTCATTTCACCAGCAGTGGAGAAATAACCTATCAGAACCTTAGCACCACCATTTTCTGTCCAGTTAGTACTTATTACAGCTTCCAGCTTTCCAGTTTGATGTAATTTTAAAGATGTATATAATTTTCTTTAACTGGCTACTCTTTAAACCTACCTCAAAACTCAGTTGAACAATACAAACGACCACTCTACCATGGACGCACTCTCATCCCTCCCCAACCTAAACTCAACCCGTTATTTGTTTTCCCTTTTATTTTTGAGATTATGATATAATTGTATCATTCCCTTCTTCCCCTTCCCCCTACAAACCCTCCCATATGTCCTTCCTTACTCTCTCTCAGATGCATTACTTCTTTTCATTAATTTTGTTACGTGCATATGTGCATATGTGTATAAATATATAATTGCAAATTAAGACCTGCTATGTTTTCAGGGCTGGAGAATTAGTGTCCTCTTCATGGATATTTCCCATGCTCTTAGCATTTCTTGGTTGCTTATAGTTCTTAGTGTAGTGGCATAGCTATTATTGCCGTCCTTGTTCAGGTAGTGTTTAGGTAGCCATATTGGTCAAACTTAATGGGTATAGATTATGACATTACTAGGGGACACAGTCTCACAGCAAACTCCTGATCTGCTTTCTCTTAATCTTTCTACCTTCTCTTCTGCAATGTTACCCGGCCCTTGGGTTCAGGAGTTGTATTCTAGATGTAGCTGTTGGAACCAGGCTCCACAACTTTGCATTTTGACTGGCTGTGATTTTCTGTGATGGTCTCTATGTGTTGCAAAGAGCAGTTTCCTTGATGAGGGGTGAGGACTGCCCTCACCTGTGGGGTTAAAGACTAATATTTCGGATGTAGTTAGGGCTTATGCTGTTTGAGGAAGGTGCTGCTTGTAGGTTCCTCTTCAAGAGTCCTGGGTAGTTGGCTTGGTTAGACATGTTACCCATTTTCTAAACATTATTTATATGTTCACAAGCTTCTTTTTCAATCTTGTTTTTTGAACCTCAAACCTTCCTCCAAGTTCAATGTTCATCCTAAATTACAGTCTTTAGAATCTCCTGTAGTGTCTATTAGTAGTAAATGTTTCTCATTGTTGATTGTTTATTTAGGATATTTCTATTTGGTGTGTCATCTATATAGATAATTTAGCTAGGTATACAATTCTAGGCAGAGGACTTTATTTTGGTACTGTTGTTTAGATTACTTGAATTCATATCTGAAGTCCTACGCATTTCACTGGCATGCTAATTCATTAGATAAGAGTGGCTGCAACATTCTCATACTGGAAAGGTGGGAGAGAGCCTCTGTCTTTGTTGGGGTGCCTATACTCTCATTGAATTTGTCTGCTATTCTTGGAACTGGTTTTACTGAGATTCGTTTTGATAATAGACAAAATACTGAGTCAAATATGGGATCTCTTGCTTCCTCGTTAACATATGTGTTTGAGAAGCTGTCTTACCTAAGACCCAGTTTCTTCACTATGAGATTAACCGTATTTATTGTTACAGGGAGTGGCTGTGAGGTTGTGTAAGAACGCATTTCACGAATCCTTCTGTAGCAGATGGTTAAGTGTAATTATTTATAATTCATAAACCACATCTTCTATGATGTCATATAGACATAAATGTTACCCAGTTTTCTTCAGTTGTTTGAGATACTTGTATTTTTAAAGAGGTTTTATTTTAATTCGTGTGTGTGTATGTGTATGCATGCATGCACATGTATGCAAATAACTGTAGAAGGCAGAGGAAGGCATTGGATTCCCCTGGAAATGGAGTTACAGGTGGTTTTGAGCTTCCTGATTTAAATGCTGGCTACTGAGCGTATTATGTAATAGCAGCAAGTGAACCTATTCAGCTATTGAACCAGCTCTCCAGCCCCATATATGTATCCCCCATCCCGAGATAGGGCCTTACTATCTCGGTTGTCATGGTTGGCCTAGAACTTGCTGTGTAGACCAGGCTGGTCTCAAACATTTATCTAACTCCAGGATTTTGTTTTTTGACACTTAGATTTATTTTAAGTTTTGAGATTCTTTCTGTCTGTCTATATGTGGGTTATGCAGATGTTGGAGGAGCACAGAAGAAGGTGTTGGGTTTCGTGGAGTTGTTGTGAGCTATCTGAAGTGGATGCTGAAAACTGAATTTGAGTCCTCTGCAAGATCAGGACATGCTTTTAACCAGTGAGCTATCTTTCTGCCCTGTGCTTTGTTTTTGAGAGAAGGTCTCACCATGTATTTGTGGTTGGCCTAGTAATGGCCATATAGCCAAGGCTGTTCACAGACTCATGATAATCTTTACCCTAGCTTACTGAATGCAGCCGATATTATAGGTTTAAGCTACCCCAATTGGCTCTAGAATTCTTTTTGAAAAAATTTATTGCTTAGAATTTCTATAATGATAAAATAGGCTCTCAGAAATTTTTTTGGCTGTTCTCTCTCTCTCTTTCTTTCTCTCTTTCTCTCTCTCTCTCTCTCTTTCTCTCTCTCTCTCTCTCACACACACATACACACACGCACACACACACACACACACATACACACACGCACATGCACACACACACACACACACACACACACACACACACACACACCATTGGTTTTCCAGACAGTTTCTCTGTGTAACAGAGCCCTGGCTGTCCTGGACTCACTTTGCAGACCAGGCTGGACTCTAACTCACAGAGATAATATGCCTGCTGTGATTAAAGCCATATGCCCCTGTGCCTGGTGTTGTCTTATATTTTTAAACAGTACCTTTTGCAAAGTTCTGAACTTGCTTGACTGTTTCTTGAGGGCAAAGTCCTGGCTCTCTGAGGTCCAGTCTTTATACATCTTTTTATAGCTCCTGTTGCTTTAGAACACGTAGTATAACACTCTCATTAGCAAGCTAGTGGTGGTTGAGAGAGCAAGGAACCCTATCCACACGGAGAGCGCACAGGCTGGACTACACAGCTGATGATTACCATCCCAGGTAGTATCAGCCACTGCTTAGAATGTATCTCTTAAATTCAAAGGCTCTTCTGGGTGTTTAGGGTCCGGTAGGAGCCTTTAAACTCTAGTACCATTCGCCCTGCCTCACTGTCATACTTAAAGGTGGAGTAGGTCCAGGATGTCCCATTGCCCCACTTGGGAGCAGTGGTTATCATGTTATCAGAACTTAGTCTATGAAATTTGAAATGCACTTTGCCCCTCTGCACTGTTAAGACTGCACCCGAGCATTTTAATCAACTTGCTTTCATTGTAGTGTACAATTTTTCTTCCCATTACATCCGCAAGCTCTCAAGTTTACAGACACGATCTCCCTGGCTAGACTAATATTACATGGCCATTCTTGCATGCAAATTCAAAATTTAATATCTTGCTGCAGGTCTGTTGAGTTTTATGCAAATTCAAATATAGATTATATTTTGAAGCTGTAAATTAGAAATTACATTCCAGAGAAGAAGTAATATTTGTGTGGGTTTAGAAAAAGTAATCTTGCAGTTTGCATGGTGCATGCCATTTTTCCAGAGTAAATGGGATTTTGAGTATTCTGTGTGGGTTTAGAAGATGTCTTGCCAGCAGTGCCTTTAGTAATAGAGGGATAAAAGCAATGACCAGTCTATACGTGAACTTTAAAAAAATTATTGTTTTTAGTTATTGTATAGAATAATGAGTTTTAGTATGACATTTTAACTTGATGTCAATTTTAAATGACATGTACTATGTTATCTAGGTCATTCAGGAGTAACAAGCTTCTCCCAGTGACTCATTTATTGACTGCTGTGTGTTACAGAAAGGTGTTAGGTATAGGTACATGGCTCAGCTCTTGGCTTTGATAATGTACTGATGAACCAGTCTTTGTCTTTCTGAAGCTTCCTTTTTGCTTGTATGAACATTTGATACCTCTGAATGAGGCAGGAGGATTATCATAAGTTCAAGGCTAGCTGAGGTTTCACGGTACTTCCAGATTCCACCTGGATTTCATAGGGAAACACTTTCCCCCAAATAAATACATAAATGAACAAATGTCAGTGAATGAATATATATATATATATATATATGTATATATGTGTGTGTGTGTGTGTATATATATATATATATATATATATATTCAGTATACCAGTCAGTATACAGTTCTATTTAGAGAGCACATTTCTGTGACTTTTCCTCTCATCTTTAAAGCCTTTAAACTTTTAGCTTCATGAATTGAGTTCACCTACATAAAGTACATAGGTCTGTGGCTTTTAGTATTGTTGACAGAGTTGGGCACATACCACCATGGTCAAGGATGTTTTCATCACCTTCTGAAGAAACATGTTCCATTACTTACTAAGTGCATATCCCCATCTCACATCTTGTAGGCTTTGCCTCCCTCCCTTTCCTGTCTTGCTTTGACTGTAGCTGGACCATGTGGTTGCATTTCGACTGTTCCTGTAAATAGCCGTCTGAGCTTTCCCTGCCTGCTCCATCACATTTGTTTCTTTGGGTGCTAAAGCAGCTGCTGAAGATAACGCAGGAGCTCACCAGTTTGGCCTTTCATATGGCAGCTTTATTCAAAACCGTTCCTGTACTGCTTAAGTTATTTGTTTTATACCAAAAAAAAAAAAAAAAAAAAACCAGTTCTCTCTAGCTTGCGGCTTCTCTGCTGCCATGTTGACAAATGTTGCTTCTAGTGAAATACACAAAAATAAATAACAGCAAGGGAGAGGGTAGCGCAGAGCTAAGTGAATTCATTTTGCCTCTTGAGTGCCATTCTCATTTGTTTTAAAAACCACCCTGGCATTGCAAGCGGGAAAGGAGGAGGCAGGAGAGCTGCAGGAGGAAAAGGGGCTTCATTTGATCCTGTGAATTGGACTGCAGGGGCTGGTGGAACAGTCAGCTTGAGAAACATCTAGAATGTAGATCCCAGGGATAGAGGAGTTCACAAGGAACCCTGGGAATACCTCATATCTTATTGGATTGGGACAGCTTTTGAGCACTCTTCTGAGTTTTCTTTGTTAAGTTTATACCCAACCCCACCCCAGTGTTGATGACATTCAAATTTAAGCCTTGGTGATGCAGTTGGAGATGGAATGCATTCTTGTGGAGAATGTGTGTTAAGAAATAGAACAAAGCAATGACCCAAGTGAGAAGGCCAATAGGACACTTAACAACCCATCCTTCCATCAATGTTATTTCATTAGATACTACAAAAAGAAAGGTTGGTTTTATCTCCAACTTTACAGGCTGGGGACAACAGGGTTTTGAAGAATTCTAGTATTTGTTTGCCAGAGGTCACACAGTTCATAGGAGACTAGGGAAGTTGTCATGGGAGGAGAGAGAGAGAGAGAGAGAGAGAGAGAGAGCGAGAGAGAGAGAGAGAGAAACAGACAGACAGACAGACAGACAAAATGTCTGGATTATATAGGGAGCAGTTTGGCTCCTGAGCTGGAAAGTTCAGGGTTAGAGGCAGGCTATGCTAGATAGGAACTGAGGGATGATGGGAGAACCTGGCGGCCACTTCTGCTTTGATATGTAAACTGTGCACCACAGAACCTTGTCCTGGGTCCCACACCAGTTTCCAAGCCTATTCACAAAGCACCATGACACACTAGACATGTGTCTTATCGGGGTATTGCATATACACCCTTAGGCAACAATCCTAATGGAATGGAACCCAGGCCTTCTGCAAGAGCAAGTGCTCTTTACCACTGAACCACTTTCCCAGCCTCTGCACTGTCCTTTAAGAAAATTGCCACACATGCTATTTTTATAGGATTATTGAAGAGAAAAAAGGGAGGGTCCATGGGTGAATGAAAGAAGGATGGGGAAAAAGATGAATTTTTAGCCTAGGCTTCAGGCCTTGGCTGTAAGATAGAACCTACAGGATTGGTTCTCAGCATGCAAACTTCTTTTGTCACATAGAAATAGATGTACAAAAAGTGCTTGTTCAGGTGATTGCACCTGCAAATGCATTGCCAGAGGAAATTCGGTGTAATATTTAAGACTGTAATAGTCTGAAACCCAAATTTTTTCAGTTCAAATCCTGTCTTTACCACAAGGGGGTGGATACCTGGAATTGGCTCAGTGTTCATAAGATCCTCTCAATTTGTATCTTGGATATTTGTAAATATAGTGGTTATTATCCTCATGGAGCTGGAGGGATTAGATGTATTATTGAATTTCCATAAAGCTCTTCTCATGTTCAGGTGTCCCTTGGGCGTTGAATTCAGGATACCATAATCACCCCATGAATACCCTATTCCAAGGACAGCCAGTTCCTTTGCATAAAGCAGTCTGGTGTTTGCATGTAACCTATACAGAGCTTTTGGAGTACTTTAAATTATCTCTAGGTTACTTAGAGTACCCAATAGACTGTAAATGGCATGTGAATAGCTGTCGCAGCACATTGTTTAGGGAATAATGATAAAATAGTTTGTATATGTTTAGTGGGGTCACTGGTATTGTTTGTAGAGTTTTCTAAAAATCCTGGTTTGGTTAAATTCTTGCATATAGACCTGAGGGTTGGGGCACCAGCTGCACTGAATAAATACTTTTCAACCATTATGGTCTTCCTGCATGCTATTTTCCATATTCTAACCTCCTGAGAGCTCAGGCAGTTCTCCTGTGCTGCTCTGGAGCCCTTCCTTTGAGTTCAGCTGATCTGCTGTTCTTCCCTTGAAGTGGTATTTTCTATTAAGAGTGGTGGTGTGGACTGCTGGGAGAGAGAGCATGTTAGGATGGACTCGCTGTCTGTAGGGGCGTGTGTTCTCCCACTGGGAGGAGGCCGCACTTGTCAGAACACAGTGTGGGCTTGCCCAGGTTCCTGTTGTACAGGTGGGACTAGTGTCTCTCTGAGCCCTTTGTCATGGGGTACAAGCCAGAGCTGTCACTTATTGAGCCAGGAATAATACCAGTATTAGTCTTTTTCTTCTTTTTCTTTTTATAGTAAGCACTAATCAATCTGCAGTTAACTCTGTATCTAATTTCTGAATCAGATGCCATGAATTACTGCCCCCGAATGTGTTTGCCAATAAAAGGATAAGTTAAGGCTTTTAATCTTGCGCTCAGTGTTTAAGGTCAGAGTCTGGTGTGAGACTTATTTTGATCTGGATAATTGTTGGTTAAAAATGAATGGATTTTGTAATTGTGACACTGTGGTTGACTCTTGAGTGAATTAATCTTCGAGAAAATGGAAAACTGTCCATTTCATGAGTTCTCTTGCTCTCCAGTTGTCCTTCAGATTACTTCTGGAAAAATAAGACTTTTAGGTGGGAGCTGTTTTTTCTCATCGAGAAGGGAGATAAGAGACTGATACACATTTTGGAAGGCCTTAACACAGGAGGAGCTGAAGGGGAATCAGAGAGGAAGTAGGGATGTCTCATTGTCAGTGAGCATGGATCTCGAGTCTCTGCTCTTTACGTTTTAGGTGATAGTGTAACCTTTTGATGTTGTGTCTTCGGTCTGTCTTTCTCACAGTAAGCTCAGCTTCCTGACCAAGATCTCTGTGCTGCTTGGAATAAACAGAACGTAGAAACACGCAGGGGTTTAGATACAGGCTGTACTGAGTGGCTGGGGCCTTTATAATTGTAAATTGGGGAGGGCAGTAGCTTCCTACTAAGTTGAGAAACTTAAATTGGATGACTTCCAGAGCAATGTGAAATGCCTGGCACAGGAGAGGTGTCAAAAGGGGATCTCCTTCCCCCTTCTTCACCTGTACCCTATGGTATATGTGTCTGGGTGCAACTGGATATGTGTCACATGGAAATTTTCCCACCTGTGGCAGCAAGTTCAGGATTGTTGTCAGCCAGGCTTCTTGTGCTCAGTTGAGGGGAAGAGAAAGTGAGTTTAGAAGCCATTTAGTTCTGGTGAGGTTCAGTGACAATTCTTTTCTTCAGTGACCATTTGGAACTTGGGATACTCAGCGGAGTACTAGGTCCTCTTCTGGCTACTAGAATGTTGTGCGTCCTTCCAGTGTCTCCTTGTCTATGGAATGGAAATGCTGATAGCTTGGACTTCAGTGTAGGTGTCACTGATGTGACACCCTTCCAAGTATCACGGTGCTCCTGAAACCATGTGGTGTCTTTAATATAATGAGTGAATAGCTGTCTATCCCCAGTCAGTTCTGTTGTTTTGCCAGAAGGTACTTAGGAAAATTTTCTTTAATTCCAGTCTACAGCTAGAGGAGCTCATACCAAGAACGAGCTGGCTCTGGTTTCACTGAACTCAAGCTCTTAGACCTGTAGGCTAGTGAACAGGTGGTAAAAACCATTGTATTTTGAGCCTTTTCCCATCACAGGTTGATTTTTATGTGGTAGAGTCACAGTGGCCTGTTTACTTTTGTTCCATTTGTGACTGTCTTTCTCAGTGACCTTTGGGGAGACAGTTCAGGACCTGCCTATTGTGCAGCTTTGAGTAGAGTACCTTTTCTCCCCTCCCCCTTGACATCATGGGTAATTAAACTGGAGATGGTGCTGCAGAAGGTCATGCAGGCCTGTTGTCCCTGCCTTTCCCTGTCCTGACCTCAGTGCTGTGTGGAGAATGCTTACAGCCGAGGAGTGGAGATGACGCACGTCTTTGCACAGCTGGGAAGGGAAGGAATGAAAGTCTGCCAGATCTGCTGTCTCTGTGAGGCTTTTGACTTTAGCTGAGTAGAGAAGGTAGGAACTAGTGAAGGATGAGAACTAGCAAGAATAGTTCTAGTCAAGGCAGAGGATAGAAGTGGAGCAGGAGGAGCCTTGAACAGCAGTATCAGGAGATTTCAGGTGGGAGGTTGTGTGGGCTTTTCTAGGTCACTGCCATTGAAGGTGTCAGGGAGAAGCTGCAAGAACTTTTGCATGTGTGAAGGGACCTGACATAGAGTGCCTGCTGTGTGCCAGGGACTTTTCACTTTCCTGCATATATTAGTTCTTCCTCAGAACTGCAGGGAGGGGAAGGCAGCCTGCCTCACTATTTTGCAGACAGAGGCAGAGGTTCAGTGGATAGGATCTTATCTAAGACCCTTGAGCAGCTGTGAGTTGTAGGGTCAGGATTCAGATGTGATTATTCATTCCTAGCCCCTTCTCTTCCCATGAAAACACACTGTAGCCCCCAGAACACAGCCCTCTGTTGTGATTTTGCATTAACTTTGCAAGGACTGGTCTATTAATTGTGAACTCTTTCAGTATTTCCCCTGAGACAAGGGAAGACAGTTAGTTGTTCAGCTGAGGGATTAAAGACCAAGGGAGTTTAAGTGAAGTGACAAGGTCACACATCAAGTGGTTTGGGGGACATCAGGCTGAGGTGAGGCTTGGAACTGGTACCCGTCCAGTGCAAAAGATTTGCTACCCTCATTTTGTTAAAGCAATCTTTCTAGTTCATGAATTCAGAAAGCTGTGAAGGAAATAAGGAAATGGGTATTCATGGTAAGTACCTGAGGCCAAGATGGCATGAAGCATGGCGGCGTCCTGGGCTACTTCCAGATTTTGTAGAGCAGCCTCGTGAAAAGAAGTGACCTTCATTGAAATCTCAACATTTGCCTAAGCATGGAGCTCGACTTCTGAGGAAGAGCTTCCTCAACATTTTTTTCTTTTACCATTTGGTTGCTGAAGTTAAGATATAAAGCTCTTCCATGAGGCTTCTTTTTTATTTAATTTTATGAGTCTGAGGTTATCTGTTATTTGTCCTAGGATGTCCTAGGTGTCACCAAGAGTAACATACTGGTGAGGACATGTGGGAAACCCTTGCTAATTACATTGGGCTCCTACTCCCTGTCAATGGTTTTCAACCTGACCCTTTGGGGCTTGGATGATATTTTTCACAGGGTGTATAAAACCACTGGAAAACAGATATTTAGATTATGATCCATAATAGTAGCAAATTTATAGTTATGAAGTATCAATGAAGTTAATTTTATGGTTGGGGTCACCACAATGAGGAATTGTATTAAAGGGTCACAGGGTGAGGAAGGTTGGGAAGCACTGTGTTGAATGGGGCCTGAGAATGTGGCTAGAACTTTGGTTCTACTTGGATGGGTTCTTGGGCTATTTAGTATAAAGAATGAGGTCACTGGGGCTGGAGAGACAGCTCCGTGGTTAAGAGCACTGACTGCTCTTCCAGAGGATTGCAATTTGATTCTTAGCCACCATTTGGTGGCTAACAAATGTTTGTAATTCTTGGTCTAGGGGATCTGACATTCTTTTCAGGCCTTCTCAGGCATTGCACACATATGGTATACAGACATCCATACAGGCAAATCACTCATTTATGTGAACTACAGTTGGGAGAGATAGTGATGGCCAATATACTGGTAAAGTACTTCACTACAAATTTTTATGATGCCATCTTTTATAGATGGCGATTCCTAGATGTCATAGTGCTTTCTTGGTGTTTTTCTGCCCCACAAACACACACTGTGGTTTTGCCAATCCCCAGCTATCTTGCGCTTTCTCCCCAGCAGTCACAGAGTAGAGATAAGTAAAGCTGGCATTGTGAGTGTATGATGGGTAGGTATGGATGGGTAACTGGCTGCCCGCACAATTGATACCTTGTGTGACAGGCTGGGGTGCCATCCGGCTTCTGCAGTTAGGCTGCCAAGTACCCAGAAGAAAGAAGTGGCAGTCATTTACAGTGTCATGTTTAGTCTTTTGCAGATGTGCTTACAGTTCTAACAAAGGCAGAGAAAAAATTATAGGGTGGGAAAGAAATGCCTACAGACAGCCTGCTAAAGTCTCGGAAGGAGGAAACCACTATTTGTGTGTTTTAGGAATGCTAAGCCCTTGCTTATGTAGCAGCAAGCAAAATATTGGCATTCACTTCTGACTTGAGGAAGGCATCTCTGAAGTCAATAGAAGGAAATGCCTAAACCTCGCTCAGAAAGGAGAGCTGTGGAAACACAGAGGATTACCTCACGAAAGCCTTTTGTGTATTTGAAGCCACTAATGAAATCTGCTTCCTCTTCCAAACCAGGAAGCTCCAGTGTTTTTACCTTTATCATCTCTTTCATGTTTTTGCCATCCTTTTTAATTTCTTTGCTTTGAATAATACCAATAAAAAATTTATGTCTTGGCTGGGAATATAGGTTAGTTGGTAGAGTGCTTTCCTGGCATACATGCATGAAGCTCCGTGTTCAGTCATTACTACAGCATGAACTAGGTATGGGGGATGTATGCCTGGGATCCTAGGACTTGGAAGGCAGATGCAGGAAGATTAGAAGTTCACGACTAGTCTTGAGCCTCAGATACTTGAGACTTGATTGATATTTGAGATCCTGTCTCAAAAATGTAATAGCCCAAACCAAACAACAACAAAATGGTGTCCTTCTGCAGGGCTTGCTTTCTAGTAATGACTACTTTTGAGTGTAAAACAGAGCATATTTCCTGTTATTCATGATAAGGTGGGGCCAATAATCACCATGCATTCTACTCTTAACTGGGTCTTCTTACCTGTGTATAATGTTGGTGCTTCGAACATCTGAGCATACTAGTTATGTAAACTAGGCTGTCAAGTGAGTGAACAAACAAACTTTTACCCTTTATTTCAATGAAACATGGTATAAGACCTTCCTGTGAATGCAAAAATCCATTATGGTTCAGGACTTCCTCATGTCATCCTGTTCACGTTGAATAAACTCTAGATTTCTTACAATACTAACACTCGTAAGTACTGTGCAAATGCTTTTTATAGCAAAGAGGCATTTCATATATTAAGGGACACCACACCTTTCTTTTTCTTTTTGAGATGGGTCTCAAGTAGCTCAGGCTGGCCTCAAATGAATTCACTTTTTAGCCAAGATTTGCCTTGAGTCCAATTCCCCAGACTCTACATCTAAGAATGTTAGGTTTACAAGCAGTCTACCAATGGAGCCATATCCCTCAACCTTGAGACATTTTGTTGTTGTTGTTGTTGGCTATTTGTTATTTGGTTTGGATGCAGAGCCTGTATGTATTGTTGGATAACTGAATAAGGACTAGATTTGCTCAGGGTCTGAACATTTTGCTGTTTCCATTTTAGGAAAAAGATGTGGCCCGAATTTATCAGTTTGTACAGAGACTCTCTGAAAAGACACTTTATGAATCCCCACTTTCTCTTTTCTTCCATCTTAATTTCTTTTCTTCTCCATTCTCTTCTCACTCACTCAGCAGATGCCTTTTCACAGTTTGTTAAGAGTACAATATTAGGTTAAGTCCTGGGGTCTGAGTGTAAACCACACAAAGTTCTCACTTTTAGGATGCCAAGGAACACAATCCACCAGGAGTGAGGGTTTTTGGTTGCAACAGGTTTGCAGAAAAGCATGTTTGGTGGACTGACAGTGATATTGTGAGTGCTAGAGACTTGCTGGTTGGTAAGCTATCTATGATTTTACTTCCTTTATTGTTTAGCTAGCTAGCCAAGTCTCTGTATGGTAAGAGTCTGGGCAAGGTTTGGCCAATTTTCCGTTACACCTCCTTTCTTGAAATTAGATGAGATCCCTTTGAGTTATTTGGAGAAAGGAATGGGAAATGCACAGGAGGTTTCTACTATTTATCTGTTTTTCTCCAGTGTTGTTGCAGTTTCATGGGATTTATAGCTTTTTGCATTGTGTTACTTAAAAATTGCCTTTACATTTTATTAATTCTTTTGTGTTAGAGGTGTGTGTACTGTGTCATACCAAGAATGTGGATGTCAGAGGACAACTCGATCAGCTTTTCCACTATCAGAGAAGGCTTCACCCTAGTATAGTCATTGAGGCAGTATTTGAACTGGTTCTAAAAGCTGAGAGATGGCCAGGTACTGAGATGCTGGAATGGTCCAGTACTGGGCATGTAAGAATGGTCTCCTAGGAGATACAGCCTGTCTCTGTAGAAAGAGACTAATCTGGAGATATCTGAGGTAGCTAGCATACTAGCAAGGTTGATAGTACATTCTGCTGCTCCTGCTCTTTTCACTGGCTGGTTTGGCTGGCCTGTGCTGTTGTTCAACACTTGGGTTTGTTTTTGGATTTACCTTGAACTTCCTCGCTTAGGCTGTGTTTTTAAGAGGGGAATTCATGATAAGCTATAGGTGGTTCCCCTTTCCAAGGAGTCTGAATCACATTTAAATCTGCCAGTGGTAGAATGGCCAGCATTCCTTTCAGGGAAAACATGCCAGGAAACTGTGAACAAAGGGTTTCTTAAGACTTTAGTAAAGCCCACAGACACAGGACTGGATAAAAGACTTATGATTTTCTGACCTTTCTGTGTCCCTTTAAAAACTGCCTTTTACTTGTCTCAACTGTTGAGGTTCTTTTCTTTTTCTTGTGAGATGTACAAGGAAGGAAGTCAGACTGTTGATTTTCCTAGTAAGAGGTCAGCACGAGTGGCAGCAGCAGCAGCAGTTGTAGTGGCAGTGGGGGTGTGTCATCTTAATATAGACGCAGCTATTGCTATTTCCTGATTTACACCTTGGTGCCATGCTGTTACACCAGTTAACAACATGAGATACGTGTATTCATGAAGCTGATGCTAGCTTTGATAGCAAAGACACTTAAAGAGTGTCAGAAAACACCTTGTAAGCAGTTGCTTATTGGCTCCACAGGGAAGACATACAAGGGAGGTAGTTCCTGCCTTCTCCATTGAGTACATGGAAAAATTGAATTCCAGAACAAGAGATAATTTCCCCAAGGCCGAATATCTATCTACTTTGTGAACTCATATACTTACTTGTTACACGGCGTCCTTAGACAATTGAGAAACATGCCTTCAGTAATTTGCGATCTGGACCTCAAATACTGATGCCATCCCTGTCCAGGCACATTGTACTATAGGGAATCAGTGCCTGTGAATAGACGCTCTTCTGAGTGAGACTTTGTTTTCTTCTGGTAAGCCTGTTACATCATAGTAGAGCTTTAAAAGACTCTTTTATTCACCCTATCTCTCTATAAAGATCTCATTTCCAAGTTGAGAAAAGCTTTGAGAAGTTTAACCTAATACTTAAAGACATGATATCTCTGATTTGTGTGATTCTTTTACAATTACATGCATGTGTATGTCAGTGTCAGTGCGCAGCTGTCTTGCAGGCCAGAAGAGGTTGTTGAATCCCCTGGTGCTCCAGTTACATAGGTTGTCAGCTTCCTGAAGTGTGTGCTGCGACCTAAACTCAGTCCTTCAGCAAAAGCAGCATGAGCTAGGAATTGCTGAGGCGTCTCTCCAGGCTCTGTGGTTCATTTTACCTTTCGTTATCAGGGTGAGCACAGTGTAAATAGAGGCCTTTAAAGTTGGTTTGCATATTTTCAGTTTTGATCTCTTGCCTAGTAAACAAAATAAAAATAACGTGTTTATTTTAATAGTAAACAAAATCAAAACCACCTTTTCTTTCATGAAGTTGCTAATTATCTTTCATCAGTTAAAAACCTGGCTAAAATACACAAATTATATTCTGTGTGGAATCCACTTACACTGATTCCAGACTTAAACAATCTCATTGGGGATTTTTCTTTTAAAAATATCGGACTTATTTTATCACAAGAGTGGGGATATACTCTAGAGAGAAGCTCTCCTAATATACTTCCATTGTTTCTTTCCAGACCATTGCTTGCTTTCTTAAGGGACTCATAGAGGTCAGAGACCTAACTCCTACATGCAAAGAATTCCTACAAATTCAGAAATAATGGCAAGGCATCCTCTAATTATCTTTTATGGCAAAAAGAAGTGGATGCTGAGATGCAGAAACCTTGATTTCTATACCTGTAACATTGTTACTTGACTCATAATGAGCAGTACTTCCTAGATATGCTGGTATATCAACTCTCTGAAAGATAAATTTTCCTAGAGTATGCTGATTCCTCTTTCACAGTTGGCCAACCAACTGAAAGAATGAATGCTGAGTTGCTTTTTTCTTCTTCTGTGCTGGCTTGGGTCTATTTGACATACTGGAGTTCATGGGTCAAAATAATCTCTAACTTGAAAGGGTAATAAATGCATGCTTCAGCTGCCTGGAAATACCTCTGAAAGCAACTGGGCACCAGTTCTGAGGTTTAGCCTGGATTCTCTGGCTGGGAGAATTGTATCAGATCCAGTGTGCCATCATCTGGCAACATATAGCTATTTAAGGGCTGTACCTTCCCTCATACTACTTCTTAGAATGGCATGTTTGGCTGGCTGCTGTGGCTGTGACTGGAATTGAAACACACTGCTTATTATTAAGGCGGTGACTGGCTGTGGATGGCTGTTGTTCTTCATTGTCTATTGATCCAGTCAGTTAGAATGACAGCGTTAAATAGTTCAGTCCTGTCAGGCAGTCTGTGGGATTGTCTTTCTATGCATTGTGTTTTCTTGATGTCCTGGTAGAGAGGCAGGGCTGAGAAGTTTTGATTGTTTATAGGACAGAGAGGGTTGTCGATTTTGAAATCAAAGAGGAGTTCAGAGAAGTGCTTCTCCGAATACAGAGGGAATTCTTCAAACCTTCTATGACCTTTGTAGATCCTACAGTACAGATTTTAGCTGGGTGAGCTGGTAACTAGAATCGGAGCTAGCATATGAGGGTTGAGGGTTTCCCTGCAAAGACAAGTGCTTCTAGCTTACCTCTGTGTTTATCCTGTTTCCTCCCACTTGGTCTTCATGCACTCTGCAATAGAGACATCTCGATGAATCTGTTGGCTGTAATTTAGGTCTTTGATGAATAATGAAGGGAGTTGTTTTCACTTATTCAACTTATTTGCTGCATATGTTTTCTTGCCAGTGTTTTTGTTGCTTCTGAGATTACAGCAGTGTGTGAGAATAGGTCTCAGCTTTACAAAATGTGCACTCTGGTGTGGTCCTGTACTGCAGCATCTTAATTGAAGGCCCCAGCCACCCTGCTGTGGTTGAAGGGTGTAGCTTGGGCTGAGAGAATGCAGAAGGACTCAAGTCCTGTCATCTACTGCCTTTTTTTTTTTTTGTGCCTCAGTTATTCAATCTGTAGTATTATGGCAATGTGCCCTATGTAATTACTTACAGTGGCCTTTCTGCTGCTTTCATTTTTGGCCTCACTAGTTCCAAACATTTTAGTATAATTGTCTTTAACAAGTGCTGTGTCATGAGCCATGTTTACATGTTTTCTTAAATTTAATTTTTTTGATCGACATAGTATATGCATATATTCTCAGGGTATAGTGAGATATTTCAACACACGTGTGTCCTGCAGTCATCAAATCATAAAGCATAACCGTCACCTCCAACATTTCTTATATGTGCTTGGAACATTCACAGTCCCTCTTCAAGGTACCTTCAGTGTTACTGAAGTGATAACCTACTGCCTTGTTGAGCACTGGGTCTTAATTCTCCTACACTTTATACTTATTACCTAATTCTTTGTCTCCTTCCCATTCGCCTTCCCAGCCTCTGGCAACCGCTATCTTACTCTGTACCCTTACGATACCATCTTGTTAAGTTTATTCATGTGAGTGAGAACAAGTAATATTTATCTCTCCCTGTCTCATTTACTTCAGGTCACACGAGAATTTCCAAACTTAACTGTGTTGTTAGAAATGACAAGGATTCATACTGTTTAGCAATAGAATAAAACTCCCATGTTATATGTACATACACCCCCACAATCTGTCTATCACTGGGCATTTGATTCCTTGTCTGAATAGTGTTATAATAAACAATGTTTGCTTATTAATTTTAATATCGTAAAGAGGGAGAAAATAGTTGTTTCTGGAGAATTGATATTTCTAAATAGTCATATAGAGTTAAAATCTAGTGAATTTCTAAGTTTTACAAGGCATATTTTTAAATATTTAATTATAAAATAGCATTTCTTTGGTGAGGTGTGGTGACACAGGGACTTCTGGTAACAAAGTTACTGTTGAAAATGCAGGGATGTAGGCTTGGCTCTGGTAATATTTTTAATGCTATGTAATACATTTCTTGAAAATGTGAACACCCACATTTTAAGGGGATAGAGCTGGGAATGGCAGTGTGCAGTTGTAGTCCCAGCCACTGGAGAATCTGACATCAGTAGGAATCACTCAAGCCTAGGGATTCAAGGATTCAAGGACAGTGTAGATAACTTAGCAAGAACTGGTCTTGTTCCAGAAAAGAAGCAATAGTAATGAAATGCTTATTAGTGTGTGGGGGGGTGCGCACACATGCACGCGCACTATATATAGTGCATTTGTCTGTATGTGTATATGTGGAATGTGTGAAGGCCAGAGGTTAACAATGAAATGTTCTTTTTTATTTTAACTGTATTGTTTGAGACAAAGTCTCTTATTGTACCTGAAGCTTGCCTTTTTGCCTGGACTCGTTGGCTAGCAAGCTCTCAGAATTTTTATGCCCCTCCTCCTCACCACTGAGTTAGTTCATGGTGCACTGCTGAGCCCAGCTTTTATGTGAGTTCTGAGGATCCATATTCAGGCCCTCAGGTTTGTGTGGCAAGCACTTTATTCACTGAGCCACCTCCCTAGCCTGAAATGTTTGTTTTAGAGACATATATCTACAAAAAGTCTTAGAATTCTTTGGCATTCTATAAATTGGTTGGTTGCAAGTAAGAGAGATCTTGTCTGTTCTTACATGCTCTTTAGAAGCAATGATGATTTTGTAAGAATCATTATGTGTGAAACCATAGTATAGAGTCCATTTTGTTATGTATCTTCACCATAAAGCTCATGGTTGGTACAGAATTAGGTAAAAGTATGGGAAGACATGATACTCAGATATTCACACTTCTAAATGAGTGACAAATGAAGATGAACCTAAAAATAACAGCAACACCTTACACTTGCATTACACATACATTTTAAATAAGGATCATAAAAATATTTTGGACAACCCTTCATCATGATGCTGAAAGTGTAGTTGAGTACTACACAGGATGTCCTACCTACTGTGCTGTAAAACAGGGAGAATATGCCTGAGGACCTGAGAGACAGTGCTACCCAACGATGCAACCAGGATGCTTGGGCCTTTCGGATCTAACTCTCCTTTTCCTACCAAACCCAACAGGGTGTGAAGGCCAGCATCAGGATGAAGGTAATAACACGTCTGTTTATAGCTGTATTTGGAAGACATATTGGTTATGACTCCCATAGTAAGGAAGGCTATCTACCTACCTACTAGGTCTGTTTTGAAATGCTGTGGCTGTTACTTTTCTCTGGCCACTCCTAACTGTCCATCATCTCTCTGTATTGTGTTTTAGAGAAATGAGAGCTATAGTCTGGGGTTTTATCACTTAGAGGCTTTGAGCTTCAGGATATGGCTTCTCTGAATCTTTCCTCCATCTGTAAAATGGATTTCATAAAAAGTACCTACCTGACGCTTCTTGACGATATGAATCTGTTTATAACAGTGTATTACATGAACGCCATTATTGTGTCATGTTCCCCCTTCCCCTATATTTAACTCTGCTCTGCTGATATATTTAGCTAACTACCTTTTTTTTCTTAGTTTTTGGGTACTAGTTTTTTAAGATTAATTTGTCTCCTTAATTATGCACGTGTATCTGTGTGAATGAATGCCACATTTGGTTAGGTGCCTTTCTAGGCCAGAAGAGGGTGTAGGTGAGGGGGTACTTAAAGAAGCATAGACAACTTAGAAGTGACCATACCAATTCCCAGCAAACTTTACCCAAAGGTTGAACGCATCCCAACCTTCATAGAATGTTCATGGGCCTAATCTTGTGTAGGTTACCAGTGTATAATCACAGCTGCTGTGAGTTGTGAAGTGAAAGGTCATGTCATGCCAGGAGGACATACACAGCTTACAGTTAGATTAGGAAAGAAAAACTTTCCTATTAAATTAAAAAATATATATGTATGAGAATCTTTAGTATCTAAAAGTGTAGTTCTTAAACTCCATTCCCATTGGTTGTGTAACCAATCCTCTCAACTCTTCATCTTACGAAAATTGAAACTATGCTTATTGAGGAGCAATTCCCTATTATCTCTTTACACAGTTGACTAAAGGTCCTTTTCTTGTTCCTGTCTCTGAATTGCAGTATTCTGATTAGCTGACATAGGAATTAACAATATTTGTCTTTTGGGGACTTAACATTGTCCTGAAGATTTCTCCATAGCTCCAGGCCAGTCAGGAATACATAGTGAGACCATGTCTCAAAAGAAAAAAAAGAATTAGCCCTTAACTTTGTGCTCAAGTACTTTGCTTAGCACTTTAGTTGGGTTAAATCATTTTAATTTTTTAATAACCCAGCAGAATAAATTGTAGCTTTATAATTGATGAGACAGACCCTGAGAAGGGAGACAACCAGCTAAGTTGAACCTGAGGTAGATTATCCTTCGGAGTTTTTGTATGAGGTTTGTAAATGGGTCTCAGAGGAGGACATAGGCAGATGAGATTAGTCAAGAAGAGGAGTCCCTGCATGGAAGGGCTTGGTCTTGAGTAGCTTGCAAGGACAGGGAAATGCAGACTGACGGGCTTCACTAGAATCGGAGTCTCAGCCAACTGCACCGACTTCATAGATGGGGCCTTAGGTGTCTAAACCACAGAGAGGAGGTAGACTGGATCTACAGGCTCAGCTGTGCTCTTTTTCCATTCCATGCAGTGAGTAAGAACAGTAAGGAAAAATTAACACATACCCCATGACTCTTGACATATAGATCAAAACATATCGATGGTGTCTTGGAACTCTGATAACTTCATTGAACTGTGTGAGGCTTAAAATTGATACATAGGCATACTCCTGATTAACATTAAGTGCTACTGTCAGTATGACATAGCTGGATAAACTAATATTGAATAATCTATTAGATATGTCACACTTGAACAAGGACTGTAAATCACACTGTATTATTTCAGCTGTAATTAGGTGGGAGATAAAATCACAAACAGATGGGTTTGGCGGGAATCTTTTAGCATGCATATAGCATCTCTGGAATGTTTCTTTGTTCTATGCAGAGAAAGAAGTTGACTGCTTTCCAAGTATTGATTGCTGTGCAGGAAGTGAGAAGCTGAGGGATAACTTATGTAACATTCGTGGAGTAGGTTTCATTTATAAATTCTATGAAATTAGATGAAATCTTCTGAAGTTAATGGCAGTGAAAATGTGCCATTCTGTATTTAGTGGATATAGTCAGTTTTCTTACTTGGAGAGCCATTGTTCCTCAGGTAATGATGATGTTGGATTTGTATTTTCTTCTCCTCTGCTAAAAACTGGCTGCTGCCTTTATTATCTGAGAATGAATGATTCATGCCAGAACTTGTGGGTGAACAGCACAGTGTATCATATTAGTCTTTTGGTGTTTGTTGCTGCTGTCCATCCAGATGAGGACAAACAGGTGATAGGGATCAAGGCCAAAAACAAAAAGCAACATGGACTTAGAATCAGTCAGTGAACTCAGCAGTAGCCAGGAAATGAAGGTAATGTAGAGAAAAGGTTATGAAGGGTGAAATACTTTAGACCTTCAGAATGATGCTCCCTGCATAGCAAGGTTTTGGTGAGTAGCACTTAGTTCTCAGAAGACTGATTGCTGTTTGTGGTGGATGGCCAGGGCTGAATGAACATGAGATACAATAGGAAAACCACATATGCCACTGGGGATGACTGGTGTATGAACAAAGTACAGTTACAGAGCTGGTCTCATGTGGGGCTGACACATTAAACCACATTATGAGATGTTTATAGTGGCCATGCTCTATTGAGAGGGTGTGGTTTGTTTTTCTCTTTAATAAAAACAGTGTTTTATTGTTGGCATTTCTTCCTTCTGTCTGTCCTTCCTTTCCTCCCTCGCCCCTTCCTTTCTTCCTTCCTTTCTTCCTTCCTTCCTTCCTTCCTTTGGTGGGATTGAACCTGATACCATGCACATGTTAAGCATATACTTTGCCACAAAGCTACACTTCTGATGCTGAAAAGTTGATTCTTGGCATATTGGTTCATTGGTTTTAGGTGCTATTCTGTTAATATGTAGAAGCATCTTTTGCATTTTAATATCATAGATGAGGAACTTTGTGTGGGTGTCGAAACCATTCAGCAAACAGACCAAATCTGTATAATACTCCCTGGGAAATGTGTCCTTGTGACACTGTCCTCACCTGGCAAGGGTATTTTTCCCAAAACACTTGAGGAGCCAGTGGGAGCATTCTTGGCTACCTGGGCATGTTTTCAGGTGGAAATCTCTTACCTGCAACCTAGCTGGAATCAGTAGTTTGGGTTCCAGCCAGGTGGACTGTTGGGAAGTTCTGTGCAGAGTTAAGGGTGAGCTAATGGAGCTAAAGGCAGTTGTCCTCTTTCCCCCAAGCTTCGGCTTCCCCAGAAAGCTTTATTAAGACTTTTCTGAATTTCATAGATAGGGAACTTCATAAAACAGCAGTGTCCAGAGAACAGTAGAAGGCCAAAAGTTCCCCCTCTAGGTCAATAGCTTTTTCCCCATTGCACTGTTTAATTTACCTCCTTTTTTCCCTCCTCCTTTCCACCTCTCCTTCCCTCCTTTCTGCTCCCCTCAGATATACTTAGAAGGACTTAATGGCACCGTTTAAACCTTGAGAGCAAACGAATAACTGATTTGTTCATGAACCCAGCCAGTTGCACTTTAAATGACAGTTTCACCCAAGGCAGGACAGGTTGGTACTTCAACCAGCTGGTTTTAAAGTGGATCACAAAAGGAAATGTGACATTTCTTGCTGTCCCCTCAGAATAAGGAACCTTATGTTCACAGGTTGGAGCACTGTGGGAGTGTTAGCGTTTGGACCAAGAAACTCGATGACTAGCCCTCCTGTCACCCTGGCTAATATTATTCATGGTTTCTGTGTAATAATGTGACCCTTCCCCTACTAAAGCACCCAGAAATCTTTCCACATGTGTCCATAAGCTTTACTTCCATAATTTGGCATGATGTTTAATGACCTATTTATCAAGAGCAGTTTCCTTTATACTGTTAGCAGAAATCTATAAGATGGAGTAGTCAGAATGGGGATCAGGGCTTCAGAGGGAAATTTACTTGGCTTTGAGGTAAGAGGGGTGTATGTGTGCATGGGGAAATGGTATATATTCAGTTCCACTAGTCCCATAGACGATGCTGAATGCTGGAGTACAGAAGACAGTTAACATTCTGAAGGAGTTGATCCATAGTGGCCGTCTGTGCATGAGCAGATAATTTCAAAATGGTGTGGACAATAGAGGGCACATAAAGGTGGTAGTAGCACAAAGAAAGCAGAATCAGTTAAGTGCAGTGGTTCTCAACCTGTGGGCCATGACCCTTTCACAGGGGTCACACATCAGATATCCTACATACCAGATGTTTATATTACAATTTAAAACAATAGCAAAATTATAGTTATGAAGTGGCAAATGGAAATAAATTTATGGTTGGGATCACCACAACATAAGGAACTGTGTTGAAGAGTTGTAACAGGAGGAAGGCTGAGAGCCACTCCTGTAAGTCCTCTATTTAGTTAATGACTGACTGGGGAAAGTCCATCTCATTGTAGGTGGTGCCATCCTTGGGCTGGTGATCCTGAGTTCTGTAAGAAAGTAGGGTGAGCAAACCACAGGGAACAAGCCAGTAAGCAGCAATCTTCTATGGCCTCTGCATCAGCTCCTGCCTCCAGATTCCTGCCCTGCGGGTGTTCCTGTCCTGACTGCCTTTGATGATGATCTATGATAGAAAATAAATGGATTAAATTTTTCCCTCCACATTTTGCTTTTGTTAAGGTGTTTCTTTCATCACAGCAATAGTAGCCCTAAGACAGAGACTTTCTAAAACTGTGAATCTGAACCTTGACTAACTGACACTTGCAAAGCTTGGGGTGTATGTAACTAGTTAATGAAGATTCAGGGTTGACTCAGCCCTGTGCTTGAGTTGTTCTGTGCTTTTCCTCTTCTGGGGTTCATTCCTTCTCTCTTGTTCAGTAAAATGTTGCCTGAGTCAACTTTAAACAACCGGACACTCTGAGGGGAGTAAGGAACTTTCTACCAGGAACTTAGTTCTTAGAGCAGGAGTTAACTTGAAGCCAAAGGCTGGTATCAGATTCCGCCTGAGAACTTGGGGGTTCTAAGGGTTCTAACTTTGTAGCAGCCCTTTTTTACCCCTACATCCCTTACTTACAGTGGAGGTGTGCTTAAATACAAATTTTAATGCATGAACAAAAGTAGGTTCATAGCTTTTCAGTACAGAAGACATTAGAGCTTGTGAAGTTGTAATCTTATAATTTACAGGAGATGGCTCTCAGCACATAAGAACACATTTTGCTCTTACAGAGTGTCTGAGTTTGGTTCACAGCATTCATGTTTTGTGGCTCACTTTAGCTCCAGTGGATTCAAGGCCTCTTCTGGCCTCCCTAAGCACTGTACTCCTGTGTTAATACCCCCCCAAACCCATACACATAGTTAAAAATAAGTCTTTAATGTTGTAGGCTTAGGGAAACAAACAACGTGGTTTTGTGTCTTAACTCCGCTATGAGTTCTGTGACCTTGAACACTGTAATTCAGCTCAGTGTCTTCTTTTGCTTACATGGAGAATGATGGTGGAAACCATTCCCACAGTGAGTTATTGTCAGGAGCACATGAGCGCTGGATGCAAATAGAGCCTTTGGTACACAGTGTGGTGTAAGCTATCTTTGGAGAATTGGTTCATTGAGGGCTCTTAGTTGGTCTGAGTTTTGTCTAGAACAATGTTCTATGCCCTTGTAAGTATCCGGATGGTTAAGAGGATTTATTGATTGATTCATTGACCTTATTCTTTTTTAAATTTCATCTTGGCTGTGTCAGGGCACATAATGGAGGTCAGAAAACTGTGAGGTCATTGTTTTCTCCATTTACCATGTGGGATCTGGGTTTATTCTCAAATTATCAGGCTTAGCAGCAAGCCTGAGGCATTTTGTCAAACCTCTGCGCCTCCTTCGAGGCAGAATCTAGCCATATACCTAGATGGATCTAAAATTCTCCATCCCCCTGTCTCAGTCTCCTGGACAGTGAGATTATAGGCATGTACCATCAGACCTGGTGAGAGGACATTTTAAACTATACCACAGAGGCTTCAAGTTAGGCCAGGATAGAGTCAGCTCCATTGTTTGATAGTTCCTCCTAAACTAAAATTTGTGCATATCACGCAAACATACTAAGTTGCTGAAAGGCACAGTAGGCATGCAGAACATGTGCACTTGAGTGATGTGCTGTCGATTGCCCTGGGGTTTTTAAGAGACACACATACAGTTTGGACTGTGTATTGTAGCAAACTCCAACCCATTGATTGCCATAAATCACCCCCATTCACTCTCAGGAAAGGAAAGGAAAGCCTAGTTTCTTTAGATCAAGTCTAGGGAAAGGATGGGCTAACAACAGAAAACTTTTTAGGTCATGTTTTCCCTATTGCAGCCAAATACCAAGGGAACAAAAAAATCCATATTATTGTCCCCTAAGACTCAGCTAAATGAAGCAAAATTTTGATCTTCCATTCTGCTTCTTGGAAACATGCAACATCCTTAAGTCTCCCTGTTGGGAGATGTTAAATGAGCTAAAGCTAGGCAGGGGTCTGATCTTCCTTCCACACTTGGTAGAGAAAGGTGCTGCTGTGGGCACTGCCGGGGGAACCAGGGTTCTAGCAAAGCAGTGTGAGGTCAGCCTTTTTCTCCCCTTTTTTCTGGTGGTAGTATATTTAAAGGGAACCCGATCCTCTATGCTCAGATGGAGGAAAGGCAGCAGTGCATATGATTGTCCTGTTTTCAGTGAGCAGAAAGGTCTCAGCAGGGTCCAGGTGGGGAGCTGAGCTTCTATTCAGCATCTGAGGCAGGCAGGGAGGCTATGTGTCCTCTCTTCCACTGTAGTGTTCATAGGGCCTAGAGGGAAGCAGAGTCCTCAGCCTTCTGTCTTCAAGCCTGAAAAATAAAAATGTTGAGGATCAAAACAGAACAAGCAATCCTCAGGATCCAGGAAAAAGACATCTCACGTGTGAGAACAGCCACTGGCAGACAGCGGAACTGAGATGAATCACATGCTAGAATTCTGACAAGAATTTTAAACTATCAGAAGAGTGTTTTGGAAAGCTATTAATTTATTTTAAACAACTAAAATATGAGAAATCACTGCAAAAAGTTTGTGGACCCAACACGAAGGAGCTTTGGGGTGTGATGTAAATACTGAAGACTTTGATTACACCCGCATTTGTTACACCCACTGAATTTAGTACTTAAGATGGGTACTTCTGTGCGATCACACTTCAGCAAAGTTGATCTGCCGAACTGCATGAGAACAGTCTTCATCTATGGAGGTCTTGAATAGAACCCAAGATCCTCCATCTCTTTGACCTTCACCTTACTTTATCTACCCCTCTCTCCCCCCCTAATTTCTCTCCTTCCCCCATCTCTCCACCCTCCCTTCTTCTCCCCATCCCTCTCTCTATCCCCCTCCCCCATCTCTCTCATTCCAGATGATTCTGGTGTGACTGGTAGCTCCTGGGAACTTGTGATCCCCACAGAGGAACATAGGCTAATTGTGAATTCTTCAGTCTATGAATCTGTTAGCAGCCTGTGCAAATAGAAACTTGTTCTGGTAAATTATGAATTACCAGATAAGTACTTGCAGAATAAACAGAATACATAATTAGAATCCATTAAATGTGCTATCTGTAGTTGGAAATGCATTTTGTGAGTTATTCTTTGTGTGGGTCAGGTTGTGAAGGTTGTAGTGTCCCATCTCAAGGATATTGCCATCTTCACGGCTGATGAAGCTCTACGCTGACATGTGTGAGCTATACTGTGTTGGTGTTTTGATTTTCCTCATCTTATTTGGGTCTGTGCTTTCCGCTGGCATTCTGCTTTCCACAGGGATCTTAACCATAGGCTTCTTCCATGGTCCTCATCTCTCCTCAGTGGCCATAATGCTGCCTGGTAGACTGCATTTTCCAGCATGCACTTCCTCAGTGTTTTGGGGAATCAGAGTGCTGTTTTAGAGTGGGGATCCTATCTTTGTGGTGGAGACATCATCTTTAGCACAAGGGTACTTTCATCAGGCCTGAGATGTCTGTGTGGTGAAGGCTCTGTCTTTGGGGTTCCTTTTTACATAGGGCATCCCTGAAGGCATCTAGATAATTTTCTGGAAGTAGAACTTACCAGAAGTAGATTGGGAATCTGGAGAAATTATGGCCATTTATATCTCTCACTTCAACTAGGTCAGCTGCCAACATTCCTCCTGGTTCTAGAAGGAAAGTCATTCTTTAGATCTGGTACCAGATTACAAACTAGTCATGGTTAACAGTGAGGGCGATTATGTATGGGGTTGGCTAGTATGGATTTAACATTACACCTTTGGAAATATCCTGGTTCATTTTTCTTCTGTTAAAATTTGGATGCACATGAGTGGCTCCAGGCAGTAGAACTTCTGAATAAGGGATTCTATTGGTTTAGACAAAGCAAGTTTTTATTCTTGGGTCACTCCGGAAGTTTTTGATACTCAGTGCTTACTTGGCTGGTCTTTGTGTGTGTGTGTGTGTGTGTGTGTGTGTTGCCGTGAAACCAGCATTAGATGACTCATATCTGAGGATATCATACATTTATAGCTTCTAATCCTGTTGATCTTTTGGTGAAGAAGCTATTTGTGGGGGACAAATAAACATTAGGAATCTTCAGTCTACGCTGTGGTAATAGCACTTGAAACATTTGCACAAGTCTGCCTCCCAAGTCCTTATGTGGATTGTGGTTTCTAAGAGGGATTAGCTTTTGTTTCCTAGTGTAGAATCAGGACTAGAAGGAGCAAGTATAGGGAGACAGTGTTGTGGTTGGTTTTGTTTGTTTTTGCAGGGGGTTTGGAGTGGACCACAGTGTGTGTAAATCTGCTGCAACTAAATTATTACAGGGAGATCTGAATGTGGCATCCTAGGCAGGACATTAAGGAATCTCTAAGGATGCTTGTACGTTTCGTCTTTCATTCTGTTAGTACAAAGAACCTGTAGAACCTCATAAATACACATAGAAATTTCTTGTGCCTTATCTAGTTTGCTTGCTTGTTCAGTACATTTGGAATTTAGTTACTAGGAGTCCCGAGAAGTCAAGGTTAGCAAGGAATACCAGGACATATGGCTGCATCTTCATCTCTTCTTGCCCCTTCTTTTGAGATGTCTGTCTACAGGACCTTTCTCTTCTGTGACTGCTGAAGCATGGTTCAGCACTTTCATCAGCTTGATGGTTGGAAGCAAGTAGCCTATTCACTGATCATAAATCCCCTGTGCATCTGACAAGGCAGCTTTCCCAAGGGGAGAGCCAGCTTTCCTACTTATGATGAAGCAAAAAATGAACTCAGAAAGTGGCTGTTTGAGTAGCAGTCATAATTCTTTTCCCCACTTGTTCTTCTGTAGCTAAAACAACTTGGCATGTTAGGAGACATGATGAGTAGGACTTGTAACATACATTTCTTATCTTAGCTTTTGGGTAGGTCCAGGTGATCTCATTAGTGTGGCCACAAACTAAGCAGGAATGGCTTGCCAGCCTATGACATTTTAGTGGACAGAGGATATCTACCCTCTGACCCTTGAGCCATGCCATCTTATGGTTGGCCACTTAGTGGGCTCTGTCTGGTCTACTTAAGTTTCCTGCTTATATTAATGGAATAATTGTTTTTATTTCAAATCGTCTTCAGTGTCCTTTGAAATTTCCATTGTACATTTATAATGCTGAGAAAATACTTTGGTTTGGTTGAAGGTTTTGCCCCCAGGTCCTCAGAGAAGCAGCAGTTATGAATGCTACTCTCCCATACACACCATCCCTTGAAACACCATGCTATGGAGTAACATCCATTTGACACCACTGATTTATTTACTTTTTTAAAATATTGTTGATTTTACAAATTAATTGAAATGTTGGGGTATATTGCCTATGTGTGTGTCTGTGTGTTACATGACGCAGACAGAAGAGGGCATCTGATCCTCTTGGACTAGAGCTACAGTTATGAGCCACCTGTGGATGCTGGCAAACCTGGGTTCTATGCAAGAGCTTAATAGTGCTCTTGACCCTCCTCAGCTATCTCTCCAGGACCCCGTTTGTATTATAACTAAAAAAATTATTTGATTTCATATATGCATATAGTAATTTTTGGCCACATTTATCTCCCTAATTCCTTCCAGATCATCTTCCTCTTGCCATGCCTTTTCCTCCTCCTGCTGCTGCTGCTGCTGCTGCTGCTGCTGCTGCTGCTGCTCCTCCTCCTCCTCCTCCTCCTCCTCCTCCTCCTCCTCCTCCTCCT
>JADRCH010000207.1:1176540-1258669 GCA_019843965.1 Rhynchomys soricoides | reverse complement strand
CTCCTCCTCCTCCTCCTCCTCCTCCTCCTCCTCCTCCTCCTCCTCCTCCTCCTCCTTTTTAAATAACCCATGGAGTCCAACTCTTGTCTGTGGAGCCATCCTCTGGAGCATGGTCAGCTTACCAGGGGTCACACCCTAAATAAAACCAAAGTTCCTTCTCCCAGCAGCCAGCAAGTGTGAATAGCTCCTCAGGCATGAGTGAAGGCTCTTGGGCTCTTCCCCTTTCCAGGCTGGAATGTGGCTTGATCTTGTGCAGGCTACTGAGTTGCTGTGACTTCAATGAGTACAACATTGTTCCTGTCATGTAGAAAAGACCCAGCTTTGTTTTGGTTCTCCTTGACCTCTGGCTCTTATAGTCTGTGCACTTTCTCATCAGGGATGCTGACTGGGGAAAGGGTATGATAGCTGTCCCATTTATGGCTGAGTACGGCACAGTCACCTATTCTCTGCATTTGAGCCAATTTTGAATTTCTGTATGAACTTCTGTTTTACTCTAAGCCTTTTGAGCCTTGATGCTTAGGCAATATTTGAATATTTAATTATGCCTAGTGAAATGTGTTGCATTCAACAAGCAGTCAATCAGTATAGAGTTTTCAAATGTTTGGAGAAAACTTTGTGCTTTGTGGTAATTTTCCTGGTTGCTGTAGGGATTGCTGATCCATATACATTCTGGAAGAATTGGCATTTAATCATGTTTTGAGGGTACAGACCATTCGTGTTGGTTCCCATTGACCCAATACCTACCCTTTTTTTCATATGATGTATGGTTTATGTTCCCAGATAGAGGTTGGCTGGATAATGGTCCCATAAATATTAAGTACCTAATGGCAGCAGAGATAGAATATAAATGAACAGAAAACACAGATCTTGTCTATGTAGACTTTATTGTGTAAAAAATAAATCCACAGTACAATAATTCTTAGAGTTCATTGGATGTCTCATGTGGTTCTCCAGTGTTAGTGTGGCCTACAGTCCCTTTGAGAACTTGTTAAAATACAGATAGTAGGGTGGGTCTGGAGAGATGTCTCAGAAGTTAAGAAAACAGGTTTGCCTTTTCAGAACACACAGGCTGGATTCCTAGCACCCACTTGGTGGCTTATTGCCTTCTATAATTCATGTTCTGTGGAATCAAATGCCCTCTTCTGCCTTCCAAAGATATTGCATGAATGTGATGCAGAGACATACCTGTTGGCAAAACACCCATGCACATAAAATAGAAATAAAGGTGTTAAAAAAACTAAAAATACAGCTAGTGGGGGTATCATCGCCCCCCCCTTTTAAATTTACTCTGAGTAATGAGAATTTTCTCCCTCTCTTTTGTGATACTGGAAGCCCAACCTAAGGGCTTTACACATACTTTTACATGTGAAGTATATGCTATGCCCACCTTTCCTGCCTTGAGCCCCACCTTTCTAGAAAGCTCCAGAGGCCATATTTGGAGAACCATTTGTCTACTGAATAGTTCTCAACACTGACCCTGGATTAGAATGACCAGTACCACTATACCCTCCAGACAGGTCAGGAAGTTGGAATTCTTGCCAGTGCTGGGTGGGACCTAAGGTTATAAGGTATAGTCAGGTAGGCAACTAACTGGATCTAATGAATGCCAGAGATTCATGCTGCGTTGGTGGGCTGTGGAGCCTGAGAGTATAGAGGGTTTTCTGGGTGCCCTATATCCTGTGACTGTAATGCTGGGGACAAGTATCCTGTGACGGTAATGCTGGGGACAAGTAGGCTTATTTTCTTGCTGCTTTTTGGGACAGGATGATGAGCTTGTTAGCCCTTAGCAGGAATCAGTGTATGTGCGATGGGGCATGGAGTGTAGATTAGGGAGAGACTGAACTTTCAGAATGCTGTTTTAGAAAACCCGAATTCAATTCCCACACCCACATGGCAGCTCACAACTGTCTATAACTCCAGTTCCAGGGGATCCAACACCCTTACACAGACATACAGACAGACAGACAAAACACTTATGCACATTAAATAAATAAACAAATTTAAAAGAATTGGGTGCTTTTTTTCGAGACAGGGTTTCTCTGTGTATCCCTGACTGTCCTGGAACACACTCTGTAGACCAGGCTGGCTTCGAACTCAGAAATCCATTTGCCGCTGCCTCCCAAGTGATGGGATTAAAGGTGTGCGCCACCACTGCACGGTGAATTGGGTGTTTTTATATTTAATTTTTGTAAACTGATCTTTTTCTTCTTACAAAATGAAGCAGTGTACATTATTGCTACTGCTCAACATATGAGTACAAATACAGTCATGCGATCAATGATCTATGCATCTTGACTCTCCCAGACTCTAGTAATGAGCCTAACACAGTGTTTCCTCAATCAGTATGTGTTTGTTGAAAGAATTGGTAGAAAGGTCATTCTTCCACAGCAAGTTTGTATGTTACTGCTCCCTCTCCAAGCTTTCCTAAAAATGCTGCTGACTTTGTTTTCCAAACTAGGAGAGAATCTGACATTAAACTAAGGGTGTATTAAAAAATAAAATCCTAAAATGTGGAGGGTGGCAGCTGGAAAGATTGCTCAGTGGTTAAGAGCACTTGTTGTTGGTGGCACATTCCTTTAACCCCAGCATTTGGGAGGCAGAGGTAGGAAGATCTCTGTGGGTTTGAGGCCAGCCTGGTCTACACAGTAAGTTCCTAGACAGCTAGTGCTATACAAAGAAACCCCATCTTGGGGAAAAAAAATACCAGAAAAAAACAAAACAAAACAAAAGAAAAACAGAAACAAAACCCCACAAACAAATCAAAAGCTCTTGTTGCTCTTGCAAAGAAACAGTTAGTTTGGTTCCCAGAACCCTTGTTGTGTGGCTCATACTTGCCTGTAACTCCAGCTCTAGGGGAGTCCTTCTTCTGGTTTCTACAGGCACCTGCATTAACATGAACATACCCTCACATAGACACATACCAACATCTACAATTAATTTTTCTTAAACTGAAAAATAAAAACAAAACAATAAATTTAACAAATACTGATATAAATTCAACATAGGTATTTGTCATCCACAAAAACGTCTTTCCTCCTACTCAATTCCGAGCAATGGTGAGTCATATCAAATTTTAGGTCTTGTTGTTAAATTTTATTAAGTTAAATTGATCATAAAGTAACTTGGACTGTGAGAATGAGCCAGTGTTTAATTTCTTGGAACTGCTACAGCCTTGGTTACAATAAATTTCATAGGGCTTAGAAGTTATAAACTTGAAGATTTGGTACTTGCTAAAATTTTGACTTTCCCCATGAATGTCCCCTGGAGGGAAATGGCTGTCCTGAAGTTTGAGAGCACTGTCTTCTGCTACAGGTCCTGAGAAGTGAGATGCAGTTTGTTTAACAGTATTCTCTAGATCTTTAGCCCAAGGCAAAGAGGAGAACCAGTAAAGAAGCCCCAGATCAGACCATTTGATGCTAATTTCACAGGTGGCTGATCACTGGGTGCCTGGCTGTTGTTATTTCTGGCTGAACCAAATGAAGTGTAGTGGTAAAAGCAGAAAGTAGGATCTGGGGACAGCTGGTCATTGGTGAGTGTCATTGGTAGAATTAAATGAGACCCTTATTAGGTGTGATGATTTCTACTCTCTTCCTTGCACCCCTTGAGTTCTTTTGAAATCAAACAATAAAACAAATGGAGACAACCACTGATCTCTCCCACTCTTTAGAAACTGTGAGTTGATTAGGATTTTAATTGGTTTGGTTTAGATACTGACTTCAGGCACAATTTAAAGAGCTATCCATGGAGTTATAAATTAATTAGAATTAGATTTGCGAGGGACTTGATCACCTTCACCTTTTCCCTTAAGGATTCAGTATGTCACCATTGGTGAGAATAAGACCTAGCAGAGTCACATAACCACTACCTCAGTTTCATAGTTCATACAAAAGGCAGGGACTGTAACCTGGATTTTGAATCTATTATTTCTGCTATGGATATGATTTTTGTTTGCTTATTTTGGAGACAGGATCATTGTATGTAGCCTAGTCTGGCCTCTTAACTGCCTTAGCCTTCCAAGTGCTGGGATTACAGCTGTGTAAGCCTGTAAAATCATCTTTTGTTATGAGACTTTGTTGAAAAATGACCTTCCTTTTATTTTCCTAAAAGGAAAAAAAATAGTATTCAATTCTTTGTATTGTTAGTGTACCTGCCTACTACTTACAGTTTTAGGAATAATGATCTTAGAAGAGAGGCTGGGGTTTGTCTAGGATATGCAGCCAAAGAGAAGCACAAAGCAGTAGTTAGCTGCTGATTGTAGGTGGGAGGTGCCTGCAGATAACATCTGTAAGCATTGCATATTGTGAGTCATGATTTGGCCCTTATAAGAGCTCTTTTGAGTTTCATGTTTTACTATCTAATTATCCTTCACAGAGAAACATGTTTCTTGGGGCATTGTCAGTATGCTTTAGCTTTTACTGGTGTGTGTGTGGGGTAAGGCTGAGGACTGAACCCAGAGAATCCTGTATTCTAGGCGAGTGTTGTTCACTGACCTACCTCCCCCCCCCCCCCAGGCTCCCAGTACAGGCTTTATTAAGATTCTTTATCCTATTGTATATACTCTGACCACAAAGCTAGTTTTTGTGTGTTTGCCTTTCTCTCATTTCCTTTTCACTTGTTTCATACACCAGGCTCCAGAGTTTGTTAAGGCCAGCCCCATGTGGCTGCTGGACTAAGTGCCTTAGGTCATTCATAAGAAGGCTCTGTCAGAGTCCTTGATAATTCCCCATCTGTAATTGGAGCAAACATGGGAGAACTGGTTGAAAATACTGGTTCTTTGGCATGAGTTCTGTTCAGTGTTAGTAGATCTAGGATTAGGACTGGGGTTTCAAATTCTCATTGTATTGTGTTCAGTCTCTTTCAATGCTATGGATGGAGGTTTGCATGGTTCCCTTCCTAGGACAAGGTTGATTTCAGGCTACAGGAAATTTATTGCTATTAAAGCCATCAAATCTCATTTATTCCCCTTAAAGTTTTTGTTCTCAGAAACTTTTTCTCTGGAGGGTTCTCAGGTTATAATCTTAGGCACCCATTGAAATGCACTCAGGAATTGAAGAATAATTTTTTTTGATTATATAAAAAAGCTCATTAACATAATAACATAGGAAATCTGTGATTAAAATAAATCATACTTCCTGTTATAAGCAAGCATAACTTAGAGAGTGCTCCCTATTGGAAAGGAGCTTATGACATGTGGTCTTGTATTTGCACACTGATAGTATCCATGTGTGTGTGTGTCCTCCAAGATCAGTTCTCTTGTCTGGAAATGCTTTGTTGAGTCTCTAGGAATTATGTAAAAAAGACTTTAAATGTGTTGAACTCAGGAATAAGATCCTAGGTGGCTGCATTATCTGTGTTTCAGCATTGGCTTTGACTTCTCTCCCTTGATGTAGTCCTTCCAGTAACTTAGACCAGGACCAGGCTTACTGTGTAGCATTTGTAGTTACTGACTTCCTGGTGCTCCTTCTCACCTTAGCCTCCAAGTGTCTGGCTTACAGGTGTGTACTGTCATATTCATTCCTTATTTGAATTCATATTCATGATGGTACACAGGCTGTGGGGCTCCATGGGAATGCCCAGCTCTGTTGTGTATGTGTAAGGCAATCCCCTGACCCCTTGAGAAATACCCCTCCCCCCAACTTCTATTTTTGTTCATCCTACTTAGAATCACCAAATCTGCTGTAACTTGAAGCACTACTGCTGTGGTGATGTCCTCCTTTATCTCACTGTCTGTATTTGAGATTCAATTTGTCTTTTGCAGATTAGAACATTGAATCTAGAGAGGGGAAAGTTTTCACAGCAGCTACTGTTAGAAAGCAGTCTAGGGAATGCAGGCTCATGATGATTTCCAAAGTGGTTCTTCTCAGGTCTTCATAAGCACAGGGTAATTGCCAAGCTGGATGTTGGCCATTTAAGAAGATGCGGATCCCTTGGTCAGGCAGTGGCTCCCAGTTGGCAGATTCCATTTCTTTGGCTGATGCTGTTTGTTATGCTTATACCAGTTTTTTTCCAGCCTCTTGAGCCTTTTCCAAAGCAGTAGAAATGGCAAAAGGCTCTGCCCTGTAATTCTCTTCTTTTGGATATGCAGTTAGTGTTAGGGAAGGCCCTGTAAAATGAAATCATGGAGCAAGGAAGTAGCATGCCTATGGCATAAAAATGCTGTTAGCGAGCTTGAGGCATATCAGAGAGATTGTTCCTGAGAGCAGCATTTACTGCCTTTCTGCTTTTGAACATCCCTGCCCCCTCCTTCCTTTGCCCATTTTTTTGAGGTCTGGGAACTTATCTTGAGTTTAAGAATGGCCTGAACATTTGAATAGGTAGCACCATTCAGCAGGGAATACATATGCAGACTGAGATGTCTCTTAAAGCCAATTTGTACAATCCATTTGAAGTGATTTCTTGAGCTGGTAATGCATTTCTGGTTTAGATTCTCTGCCTGTATCTGTATGTTCAAATCCTGTTTTACATGATTATTTGTTTTTATCTTGCTGATAAGAGAGCCCACTCTTCCCCAATCTTTTAACTGCCACCCCTAAATGTTTAGGCATGCTTTACAGGGCAAGTAGCTGTTAACTATCTCTAAATGACAGCTGCATACCTGCTATTGAGATTTGGAAACAAGGAGAACCTTGTATTCCACTAAGAATTTCACAGCCTTGCTTGGTTGAGGTACTGCAGAAAGGATTAAGTGGCATTGATTTGGAGAGACCCAGTCAGATGGATGAGTGAAGTCCCAATGAGAAGAGAGTTTCCAGCTGTCAATCATAAAAAGCGACTCAGTGCAGGAGAGCGGAAGTGGGTACTCCTAGCCAAGAAGCTATTTGTAATTGATAGCTGCTGGGAGAGGGAAAAATCAGTCCCCACTCCTACCCAGTGGACTGATCCTGGGTATACCAACCATACTCCAGGGTGGGTGCTGTACTTATGTGTAGTTTGCCTAAACAGATTGGACCATGATTTTTTTGTTAAGAGAAAGAACATGAAGTTGGGTGAGAGTGGATTTGAGGTAAGGGTAAGAAAATAACTAAAATATATTGTATGAAATTCTCAAATAATAAAGAACATTTAAAAAGAAAGGAGAAGTCTAACATGGTATGGATTTCTTCCCACCATGCAGAATACATAGCTAGGGAAGAGAGTCTCTTTGTAGAAGCAAGAAAAGGGGATAGATGAAGCTGCCTTCCATCATGCTGGACAGTTATGTTGGAAGATATCACATCAGAGACTTATGTTCTAGCTCCCTCCTGCCTTTTGCCTCTTTGGGCTTTGCTGTTGTTTTTCCTTTGTGACCTAAGAGACTTCTGGACATGGATGATCAGGGCATTCAACTTAAGATGAGCTCTGAAGGAGTGGCATCTGGAGTGCTATTTCGATGTCAAATATCCATTGTTTCTTTACCAGGAATCAAGCAGCTGGGAGATGCACAACACTGCCCAGGGGAGCTAGGGAATTGTTACTTGTAAATGCAGAGAAAGAAAGCAAGCAGATCCTGGTAGATGTTTGAGATGTTCAGCTTATGCCTTCAGAGAATAGGGACTTGTCTCTCTGTGATTCTCATCATCGTCTGGGAAGAGGAGGGAGGAGGTATCCTGGCTGGGATTGAACTGAAGTGTTTAAGTCAACATTTTATGAAGTTCACTAATTGATTAATTAGCATCACAAATCTTTCTTGTTCCCAGTGTTCCAGGTGCTGGGATATAGTGGCAACAACCCCCAACCCCACCCCAAATCCTTGCATTTAAGATACTTTGGTGTTAAATAAGCGATGATGGTGAAGACAGATTCATAACTGTTATGGTGGTGAATGTAAGGAAGGCATTAGCAAAAGAAACGACAAAGGAATGGATGGAATTGGGGAAGTAATTACATTTGAGCATGGCCACAAAACAACTGCTATGGGAGCAAGGGTAGATTTTTAATGGTGTACAGTATTTAAGGCATTTCAGTTATTGGAATGTAAGCATGCATAGAGACTTAAAATATTTTATTTTCTTTTGAGTATGGAAGGGCATCCACTGTCATAGTGTCTTTGCTTGTCTGTGGGTGTTCAGCATTAGCTAGGTCAGAGTTCATCAGTATAGCTGATTGCAAAGTGTTCAGTGTTAAGGTAGTCTTAGTTTTAAGGGGCTGCTGTTTATAAAGTTTCTGTAAAATTATTCTGTGCAACTGAGAAGCTAGCCACCTTCAAACAGATGTTCAGTGTAGGTATTTTTCCCCCTTAGAGTTTTGGAAATTAAAGTCCTTCTCCCGAGATGTACTGAACAGAGTTCTTTCTGCAGAGTAGAGTGCTAGTGGCCATTGACTTGACTCTAGATGTTTGATTGAATTATTTGGTGTATGGATTCTCACTGTTAGAAAGATTGGGTGGTACAGTGTAGCTCTCTGGATTATCCTGGTGAACAGGAATTAAAGAGTCTGTCTTTTTCTATAAAAAAGGATAAAATATAAAAGACAACAAACTTCATTTGTTATGAACCTACTGGGTAGTGGGCTTTTTAAAAAACCATTGTTCTACGTGCTAATTACATTGATTGTAGAAAGTACTCTTATATTTTTAAAAAAGGCTTCAAGCTGTGATCTTTAGGCCTGCCTGAGTGATTACATTGTAGCTTTGATGGTCTGGGTTTGGATCTCCAGAACTCATGTTGAGATAGAACCCTGAATTCTTGCTGGCCAGCTAGTCTTGCCTCCTTGGAGAATCCAGGCATATTTCAAAGAAGACGTAGAAGCAGCTGAGGAATGACAGTGGTCCACATGTGTACTTTCATGTACACACTTGCATTCACATCACATGTGCACTCACAGGAAATCGCCAACGTTTATGCACACATACACACAAAGTGGAATCAAAGAGTGTCCATCTATCTCACTTGAAATAGTACTCTTTCAAATAATTTGCATTTTATGAGTGTATTTTTGGGCCACACACTTGTTTTATGTAGGTATTGTACATGTGTTCTACAGTAACACTTTTGGTATGTTTCATGCCCTAAGAAGTTTTCAGAACAGGTACATCAGATGCCGGCTGGCATCATTTTACACGTGAAGATATCTCCAACCTGACCATAAACCTATGATCAGACTCTTCTCCTGCCTTGTCACAGTGCTGAAGCTTATAGGCCTTTGCTCTCTTGTAGTTTTGCCAGATTTTGGTGTTCCAGGGGTTTGGTGTAATTTGCTCCCAAACATTGTTCTTGTTGACATCAGGTCCTCCAAACCAGTGACATCACACCCAGATACGCACTCCTGTTGCCAAGGCAACAGACACCATATTCCCAGAATCCAGTTGGCCTACCTCCCACCTTTACCTACATCACTATCCACATATAAGCTGAAGACCCCTCTGCACACAATCTCTCTCTCCCCCCTCCCCGCTTCTCTTTTCGCTGCCACCTTTCTCCCCTGTCTTTCAATAAACCCCACCTGGAACTATGGTCTGGTGTGGTTTCTGGAGCCACAGGACCATCAATCACAACAGTTCTATACCCAAAGGCAGGAACACACTTACAGATTATCAGGGTCAGTTTGGACCAACTTCTCAAAAGACACCTGTCTCTAACTGCTAAACAAATAGAATCTAGAACTTTTTTCTCAATGAAGAAAACAAATATAGTTTTGTTAGCTCACTGGTAGCAGCATTGGGACTTCTCTTTAAAACACTCAGTGAAATCTAGAACTATCTGGGAAGTGAGTCTCAGGGCTGCATTATTCCCAAGGCAGGGGGCCTTGAGTTGTGTAAGAATGAAGAAATTTAGCCAGTAAACAAGTTTGCATGTATATACATTTTCTTTGCTCCTGGATGTGATATGACCAGCTATTTGAAGTTCCTGCCTTGACTTTTCTTCAATGATGGAGTGTAATCCACATATATATATATATTTTTAATCACAGCGACAGAAATGTAACAGTGACCTTGGAGATGCTTGTATGGAGACAGTTCATACAGCAAGAGAGCAAGGCCACCCTGCATACAGTGTTTTGGTTTTGCTGGCCATGTGTATTTAGATTTGGGCTTCTGGATCATTTCCTTTCGTTACAGTGGTGTTCCTTTTTGTCACCTATCTTCCTAGCTTCTGGAACTTTCTGGTGTAAGAATATAATGTTGGAATCCAGCCCTTCTTCCAGCCACAATACCAGAAGCAGCTCTTCCCCTTTCAAAGAGAGTTACAGGCATCCTACTAACACCATGTTGTGAATCTCTTAACTCAAGACTTCCAGGTGCCAGGGTTTCTCACCTGGGGAAGGGAGTTTCCATCAAAGGAGTTATTGCTGGCCCTGCATCCTGCTTCCTACCCTCCTCCCTGACTCTTACCAGGAGATCAGAGAGGCTGATTAAAGGCCTGTGCCCTGAAGCTACCCCACATCCTCAGAGAGTTATTAGAAAAGCCTTGGACTTCTGCCTTGTGGGCTCTGATTTCCTCTCTTCAGAGCCCCTACCACACTGTTGTCTGTCTGTCTGTCTGTAGCACAGATAAGTAATAAACTCCTCACTCCAGCAGTCTGTTGCATTGTTCCTTTTCAAACCACATCTGAGACTTTCACCCGTTTCACCTGGGCATAGGGTGGGAGTCTACTGTTTGTATTCAGGCAGCTGGTTTGGCCTAAAAAGACAGACTTTTCAGAGAGGCACTTCCCTGGCATCCTTTCTCCTTTGCCCTGGAATCACCCTGATGAATTCCTCATCTGTTCAGCTAGTCTTTTTTTTTTTTTTTTACCAGAAGATATTATCCTTGCTGAAGGTGCCAGGAAAACCCAGTGAAAACCTGCTCCCTTAGCTTCCTCTCTGTATGACTTTTTACCTCTTCCCATTTGAATCCCCCAATAAATAGGGACCTTTTGGCGAGGGGCCCTGTCTTAGAGCATTGTGTGGCTGAGCTGGCTCTGGCTGACTCCCAGGACTGTTAATGACTTCCTTCACTGTCCCTGAATAATTGCTAGAAAAGACAGCTGTGGAGAGACATTTCTGCCAGCTTGCTGGCTCATTAATTCCAGCCTCAGTGAACAGGGTGCGAAGGAAGAAGTTGGAACTCACTCTGAGACAAGTAGGAAGGCTTGGGTGGGGGTTAAAAGTATATGTTGTAGGAGCTGGGCAGCCGCACACATGAGACTTAAACTCGGAGTCGGTGAACTCTGGACATGCTTCAAAGTAAAGATACTCCATGCAGAAAAGCCCAGCTCTGGGATCACAGGTTAAGAAACGATTATCGACTTTTTCTCGAGTCCCTGCTGCAGGTTCCTCTGGTCCTGTTTGATTATGATTTAACCTGTAGGGTGCCAGGTTTCCGTATAACCCTCACCCTTCTGTGAGTAGGAAAGCCCCTGGAAGTGAAAGGAAAGAGTCCAGAAAAGTCAACCTTAAATATAACCTGTCTCTATAAATCCCATAATGGTCTCAAAACAAGTTTTCTAGCAGAGGTATTTTTATAACATGCCTCTGAGAAAAGAATCGAGCAATTTTAAAACTTGGATAAACCATGGAAATCACATCCAAGTATGTAGGGACCAGATGTTTGTGTTAGCTGCATAGCTCAGCTCCAGTGTTTGAGCACTTGTGATGAGTGAGACAGGTTAGGGCACTGGACTTTGATTTACTGAGTACGGAAAACATCAGGTATCTAGAAGATGTATTCATTCCTAGAAATGAATGATAAAGGGACTTCATATAAGTCTCAGGCAAGGATGTTGAACAAATCAATGTTTAATGCTACCAGCAAAGATTTTCAAGTGGATTCAGAGCTCTTTGTGAAGGTTTCTTTGGTGTTTATGCCAAAGATATCTTCGCTGCAGCATTAAGGCCACCCTCTAAGCATTTTGGAGTTACTTCTGTGGGTTCTGATGATGCTTCTGAATATCCGAACAAAACAAAACAGGTAATTTCCTTTAAGCAGTGTTTCTCAAAATTAGATGTACAGGAGAATTACTTGGGAGTCCTAATTTTTTTTTTATTTTAACCCAGGCTGCATTCCAGACTAATTAGATAAAAATCTCTGATAGTGTGCCCAGGCCTCAGTAAGTATTGTGTAAAACTGATGCCAAAGGTTAACCGGGTTTGAGATAGCACTTCCACTTGCTTATTTGTTTATTTTTGAGACAACCTTGTAACTCTGTAACTCTCCAGCACACAGAAATCTTTCATCCTCCTGCATTTGTGTATCACTTTGCCTGCAGAAGATCTTTAATGCGTGTGTTAATATATGTATCTGGATAGAAATACAGATATAGAGATTGTGTGTGTTTATATTTTTTTAAAGGCAGTATCTATTGTTTTCCAGCCTGACTTTGAATTCTCTCCATAACTGAAGTTGGCCTCGAGCTCCTGACCTCTTACCTCCATCTTTCAAGGGCTAGTATTGTACTACAGCTTGTGCCGGACTAAGCTTATTAATCTTAATCTTAATTGGCCCTCCCAAAGGGCTATTTAAGTCCTAGAATGCTGAAATACTTCATGTCTTTGATATAAGGAAGCCCCTGAAGTTTCCATTAACATTTCCCTAGAAACACTGAGACTTGGGTTTCTTCTGGGGCCAGGGCCCTTGTACTTTTTTAATCAGTAAGACCTAAATTAGTCATTGGGAAGTGGCTTAGGATTGGCCATGGAGACCTTGCAGTGCTTGTTGGAAGGCGGTAAGACATTAGGAGATGGAATTTTCTTAAGTTCTAGATCACATGTTTTAAGAGACTGTTAACTGTGCTCTTGGAATTCCTTCTGATCCTCCAAGGGTTTTGCTTTGGTAGAAGGGCAGCTCTGTTTCCAGCACATTTGTTTCCTAGTTCCTTTCTAGAAGTTGCAGGTACCTGCCATTGTTAGACCTTGATCTGCGAACTTTCTGACTCTTACAGAGTTGTTTTAATGAATGGTGACTAATTAGATGATTAATGGCTCTATTTTTCAAATTGGAAAAAGTAAAGTATATCATAAGGTGTTGAAACATCAGACAATCATTACTTTTATGCAGTCTGTATTTTATCATGGTCCAGATTATACTTCTGTAAATATGTGTGTCACTGTTAGTATACTAGTTACTTTTGTGTTGCTCTTATAGAACCGTGAAGGCAGCTCATAGAAAAAAAATTATTTATGGATTAGAGTCCATAATGTCCTGATGAGGGCAACAGTAGGCTTGAGTGCTGGAGCAGGATGCTGAGAGCTGGAAGCAGAGAGAATGAGTCAGAAGCAGTAAGATATTTTTACACTCAAAACTTGCCCCCAGTAACGTTCATTCTTTAGCCAGGCTGCACCTCCCAAACCTCCCAACAGTGGATTTGCATAGAGTAGTATCTGTACAACCTAGATTAGTTTACCCAAGGCTAGGAGTTGGTCTCACAGTGAGTCTGCCTCTAGCATTGTCTGCACTGCCTAGACCAATGCCTCCATAGTCTTTCTCAAACTATCACTGTTAGATTTTGCCAACTTGATGTAAACCTAGATGTATCTGGGATCTCAGTTGAAAAAGTGCCTTCATTCCTTTGGCCTATGGACACATCAGTGGGCATTTTCTTGATTGCTTGTTGATGTGGGAGGGCCCAAATCACTGTGGGCATGGTTTGTGCTTCAAGTTCCATGCAGCCTTGAGTTCCTGCTTTGGCTTCCCTCTGTAAGCTGGCATAAAAGGCTTTCCTTTCAAAGTTGCTTTTGATCATGGTGATTGTCACAGCAATAGAGAAGCAAAGTAGAACACAACCTATTATGTAGGATACTGAGAGAGTTGAGAGAGAAGGGTGGAGTGAAAGGGGACAAAAGTAGAGAAGAGCGGAGGAAGAGAGAGATGAAATGGTAGAGAAAGAATATGAATGAAGGCTTCTGAGTCATTGTGAAATCACATGCTTTTTAAAGCATCTGGCAACGAAGTTCTTATTAGAGACATTTTCTGGCTTTGTGACCTCAGCCCAGATATTATTCAAGATCTTCCATTTTTCTCCAGTGAAATGTCACACTAAAATCTGTCTCTCAGGGACTGCTTAGATAATTATCTAAGGTTGTCTCTACAGCACACAGCAAGTGTTAGTAAAGTGTTTATTAGAGAACAGTATCAACTTGACACTAAAAATAGTCTCTAAGTGCAAGGTCCAGATGACACTTTTTTCAGTAAAAAAGAGTTTACAGATGCTCAGACGTCATGATAGTGCCTTTTCTTGTTTGTTTATCCAAAAGTTCCTCGTGTTGTTACTGAGATGAGCTGGCTTGTTCCTTGAGGTCCTTCTGGGTTCCATCTTACCTAGAAGCTGAATTATCACAGTTTTACTCTTCTTTGACAACACTGTTACACTAATCTGAATCCAATGTGCTTTTACTTGCTGCTCAACAGAGACTGATAATGATGGGAGAATGACCTCAGTTTCTGGTGCCATCTTCGAGTTTTTATAACTTGGTCCTGTGCATACACTGTGAACAGTGGCAGGAAACTGATGACTTCTTGTCATCTTTGCAGACTCTTAATATCTTCATGTGCTTTCTCAACTGACTCGGTCTCAAGGAGCAGGGTAGGCTCCTCTTTGTGTAGGCTGCTTTTAGCAGGTTTGGCAAGTGACCTCCAGTAGAGCTGTGTTCGGTCTAACAGCGTGGGTAATGATTACAGCAACAATGCTGCTATTATGTCCAAAGGTTTGAAGCTGTAATTTCATAATGAAATTGAAAAACATGAGATTAAAAACCTGACTGTAGCATGGTAATTATATTTAAGTATCACAAATCATCTCCCTGTATTTTGTTGGGTATTTGAGGTCTGGCCTCTTTGTAGAGTGTGATTATATCATTTCATAGTTTTGTGAAAAGGAAGGCTCCTAATTGATGGTGAAAATGTGAGAATTGTTTTCTCTTAATGGGAAGGTGACAAGAACGGTATTGAAATATTGAAGGAGCTGCTTTGCTTCATTGGCTAGGGTAAGGAAAGGGGTTTGTAGAACAACCGCCCAGATAAAGAAATACTTAGATCTTTTAATGGCTTAATTCCCAGTTCGAAGTGTGCACTTGCTCACTTGGGAAACTAAAGTGACTCAGGCTTGTCTGGGACATTCTCCAGGCCTTCAGTGAACAGCTGTGTGAATCTTTACCCCACTACTGCAGGATTTCTTGTACAGGAGAATGACTGACTGGGTCCAGTTTCCCACTGATCAGCACTTCATGGTCTGGCCCATATCCATTCATTGTTTGGGAATTTATTGGCTCTTTAGTAGGGGGGAAGGAAGTGGTAGCCTGGGAGGTCAGGAAGGTGTTAGTGCCTGGCAGGCATTCCATTGAAGTGGGGTTTTAGGAAGCTAGAGTGGAAAGTGTGCTTTGCTTCTGTTTTTGTTTGCTTTCTGTTGCAGTGGGGATAGGGGGATGGAGGGAGCAGGAAGAGGAGAGAGGTTTTTTTCAGTTCACATGTTCCATGTATATAGAAGGCAGGGGATAACATTGGGTGTCTTCCTGTATTGTTCTCTACCTTTATTGTTTGAAACAGGTTATCACTGAACCTGAAGCTTATTGTTTCCTCTTGGCCAGTCATTTCCCAGGATCCACCTGTCTCTACGCCCCCCTCCTTTACCCTAACATGGCTTATAGGCAAATATGGTCATGCTTGGCTTTTCTGTGAATGCTAGAGATTTAAAGTCAACTCCTCATGCTTGTACAGCAAGTACTCTTAGCTGCTGAATTAGTTCCAGCAACATGCATCTGCAAGTTTTGAGTAAGTATCTAAGGGGTCCTAAAAGCCATCTCTCTAGGAATGGGGTATGCCAGTGGGTGTATTATCTTGAAATCTGTGGAATGTGAACCTTTTTTTCAGTCTTTAGTCTAAGCCACTTGGCGCGAGTATATTATGTGACAGAGCCGACTTGTGTTGTACTTCTTTCAGTTATAAGGAAGCTGGCCTTTAGCTGGTGCACGATGTGGATAGTGGGCGGAGAGGGAAAAGCCCTCTATACCCAACCTTTCACTTGGGCTCACTCGGGAAGAGGCAGCCTTTTTCCAACTATAAGTTTTTAACTGTCAAGTACTTAATTTTCTACTTTAAACTTATTGAAAATTCAACCACGATCCATGTTTTTGGCCTTTTAGAGCAGAGTGTATAAAAACAGTCATTTAATTAAATTCATCAAACATTAATTGAATGGTGGCTGAGGCTACAGTACTGATATGTCAAAGTAATCAGGACAGATGGGTTAAAGCAAGGTTTCCTACCTTCCCCTGAGAGGTTGTGTTAACATAAGACAGGCAAGGCAGCTGTCACCTGCCATGAGATGGCATCTCTCAAACAGTGACATCAAAGCCTGGTACCTTAGGAATGACAGGGTAGGCATCATTAATTCAGATCAAGCCAAGGCTTCTTGGGGGAGGTGGCTTTAGACTGAGTTAGATGCAGTGGCACTAAAATGTGGATGTTCTGTAGAGACACCCAAAACTACTATGTCAAAATTTCTAGAGTTACATGCAGATGGTTGTGAGCCAGCCCATGTGAGTGCAGGGAACCAAACTCCAGTTCTCTGGAAGAGGAAATAGTGCTTTTAACTGCTGAGCTGTCTCTCCAATCTAGCATTAGTCTTTTCTCTAAAGTCTGTACAGGATTCTATGTGCAGCCAGAATTGCAGTCCTCTGACACAGAAGGATGAGTAGGCTGTCACAGAGATGACAAACAGATAGAAAACAAAAGTCGTTCCATGGTACAGATAATACCAGGAGCAATGTACCAGAAGCTCTCCAAGGAAAGCTGTCATTGGAGAGTGCTACAAGGACTGTGACTGAGGCCCAGGGCCACTAGAAGTGAGTGTCAGAGGGGAAATTGTGCTGATTGTGTAGACTTGATTAAAATATGACACCAAAGAACCGAGAAACATTCTTGTTTTTATAGCATCTTAAGAATCCTTTCTACCTGGTACTTGCTGGGGAATGGAGCCCCTAGAGCTTCTTGCTTGTCTGTACCATCCAGTCTGTAATCCATGTAAGGCCAGGGCTGCCCAGTTGCCTCTGCAAGAACGTTTGCCTTAGACCTGCCACCTCAAACTGTTTTATGTTTACTAGTTCATCTTGGCATTGGTTCTTTGACCCTTTCCTTTTGCCAAAGCAGAGTAAGCATTATTTAGGGACAGGGTAGTATATGTTAACACTGTTAGACAGGAGTATGGAGTGATTTCTCCATTTAAGCCTGGCATGGGAGAACTGCTGGGTATACTGAGGGTAGATGTCAGCAAGCAAAAGTGGCTAGGTCTGTTTTCTTACAGCTGCATTCATTTTGTGCCAGATTCCACCAAGGACCACTTCTTTATCTGCTTAATGCTATTTCTAGGAAGTTAATTTTCAGGTGCTATAAATGTGCATGGTTCATATACTTCATTTATTGTATCTCCCTTAAAGCCTCTCCTTTTTAATAGACACTTTTCGTTTGTCTGTTTGGAGCTTGTGTCCTTTTATGTCATATTTTGTCCATTTGTGGACGTAAAGATAAAGTTAAAGCTACTCAATTATGCAAGCCTCTTTCTACTTCGGGCAGGTGCCAACCTTGCAGACCAGGGGCAGGCCAATGTACTAAGATTTTTGTCTCAATAAACTCTTAGAGGATGTAGAACCAATACAGATAGAGGGGGGAAGGAGGGAGGGAGGGAGGGAAGGAGGGAGAGAGAGAGAGAGTGCTTATTTCCCTTCATCACTAATGTGAGAACTCTACATCAGTACTTCATAAAATCTATCAATCTAGCCACTCATCTGTGAATTCCCCTACCCATCCCTTTACCTCTTCCAAGAAATAGTACTGTGCATTAGTTAAGAGTTAAGCATGTAGGGTCCACACTGGGGAAATGCCTCACTTGGTGCATTGCTTGCACAAAGTATGAGGATTTCATTTGATGCCAAGAATGCACATTAACAAAAGCCTGCTGGGATAATGCACTCTTTTGATCCCAGTTCTGGGACGATGGGGACAGCAAGTCTATCCAAATCAGCAAACTTCAAATTCAGGGAGAGATCCTGTCTACAAAACCAAAAAAGACTTCTGAGAAAGGACACCTGAAGTTGACCCCAAGAGTTTACACTTGCTTGCATAATGTACTCATGCACACCATCAACCCACAGAAGTAATAGACTCTAGAACCAAAGTGCTTGAGCCTGGTCTCCATGCTAACTCACATAATGCACACAAACACACAAGGAGAGGGAATGCAAGTATGTGAATGAATATAGGCTCTAGAGCAGACATGCTTGGATTCAAGTGGTGGCTCTTCCACTTTTAAGAGCTTATTTCAAATTAAACATTTTTTTTGGAGGGGAGATTTTATTTCATGTATTTTGCTATATGTCTATCTGTATGTCAAATGCATAAAGTGCCTAATGTCCCAGTGATTTGACCTCTAAGAGGTCAGAGAGGGTGTCAGATCCCCTGGTACCAGAATTACAGGTGATTGTTAGTGGCCACGTGGGTATTGGGAATTGAGCCCAGGTCCTCTGGATGGTCAGCTAGTGCTCTTAATTGTTGAGACATTTTTCCAGCCTCTCATTTCAACTTCAAGACACTATTAATAGCAATCTTGAGATTTTATGTTGATAAAAGCGCTGATGTGCATAGAATGCCGAGAAAGTGCTTGCAGAAGGAAGCTTTGTCGTCACTGCCTTTGTTAGAGTTGCTAATGTTAATTATTACAAGGAAAATGTTTTGACAGGTGAATCTAGTCCCTTAGTTTCTAGTGTGTGACCTTACAATTTATGGGGAGAAAAAGATTTGAAAGGGGGTTTCAAGCTGGATCATAGAGGGTCTTGAGCCCAGGCTTTGGAATTATAAAGAGCATGATATGTCTTTCAGGTTTTGGTCTGTTTGGAGGTGTGGGGCAAGCTGTAACTTTTGCAACCGTGTGCACAAAAGACCATTAACAGAATTAGATTAGTTAAAGGGAACTTTTAAAAGGTGTGATTTGGTGCTTCCCTACACTTTGATGAGACAATTTGTTCTTTCTATTATCAGGGGTGGTTATGGGAGACAAAGGAGCTGTACCACAGTAAAGAGCTTGGAGTTGTTTTCTTTTCTGCTTTTCATAGGTCATGAAAAATAGGACCTAGTTAGCTCTTAAAGAATGTTTGCCTCCTCTCTGTCTCCCTAATTATTCTATGACTTGGACTTACATGCAAAGCTACCTTGATTATAAAAAATAAGTTTATAGGGCTGTCATCATCGGGATGTGACTGTGAGAGACCTTGTCAATCTTCTGTGTGGGTTGATGGTTTTTTTCCTAGGGTGCTTTCCCGATTCCAGAGAGCACCGAAAGTTTTTAATTTTCTATTTGTATGTGGTCTTCTTTGCCAGTCAGTAGATTGGGTGGTGGAAAGCCTCACTGAAATGGACAGAGTGTAGCACAGGCTGAAAATAGGGGAAAGACTGCACACAGAAGTGTGTGTTTATTTATTTATTATTTACTTTTTTTGTGGTGTGGTCTGGTAGGAGAAAAGCATGTGTGGCTAAACCTCACTAAATTGAAGAATTGTGGGATGGCACAGATTTTTCAGGGTAGATGAAAAGTCTTTGTAGTTCTGTTATTCTGTTTCCAGACTGGTAATCCGAGCAAGGACAGTGAGGTATGAGAGGATCCACCTTCATCCATAAATAGCACTCACTATATCAAGTGCCAATCATTACATTATTTAATTTTTAAAATAATTTTAAATGGATAGTATTCAAAAAGTCTTTGTGTTGGTATTATTATTTCATATGCTTTCAATTGGTCTTGATAACAGAATGTTTGTATTTGAGACAAAACTTGCTTCAACCTACTTTGGGTCCTGTCTGCTCTTAGTTTTGAGTTTACTAAGGTCCCTGAATGCAATGGAATAACATGTGCAGACAATGGTGGCTAGGTACTTGTTTTAGTTCCTCTCTTCACATTGGATTAGCAAGTGGGCACCCATTGCTAAAAGCAACCTCTTAGGATGTTCTGGATCTCTGGGACATGGTGGTTGGGTGTTATGACTGAGAGTCCATGTGGCCTCCTCCCTGCCAGTAGTTCTCACAGTACCAAATGGCAATATTACCTGTTCACTTGTCATATTGTCAGGTCCCCAAGAGATAGGGTCAGAGTCTAGGTTTTGAGGAGTAGGTCTCTGATTGGGAACAGAGGCAAATCTTGATAATTCCTGAACTGCTGTGCTCCATTGCTCACAAAATGCTCCTTGGGCTGGTAGGAAGTAGTACAGATGTCAAGAGCATGCTTTCATTTCTTCCCTTTTAAGTTTACACCTGAGGGCAGGGGATTTGGCTCCCTTGTCAGAATACTTCCCTAACATTCATAGACCCTGGGCTTGATCCCAAGCGAGGACAGACTGTGAGTAGTGGTTCATAACACTCTCCAGGTAATACCAGGAGATAGGAGTTTTAGGCCATCCTTAGCTATATACTGAGTTCAAGGTCAGCCTGAGCTATATAAGACCAAGTCTCAAAAACAAAGTTCACACTAGAGAGGGCATTTTGGATGGAGTAAAGTGGATGTCACAGAGACAAAGGACTTCCTTGTTCATTGTGGTCAATAGGGATTTGTGATGTTGCTGGAGACCTGCTGACAAACAGGTTCTTGGCAGTCTCCCTGGTGGCTATACTTTGATGTTATCACTGGGCCTCCTTATTTAAAGTGATTCTCAATACTTCCCCCTTTAAGTCCCTATAAACCTTCTTTCTTATCAGTTCCTCAAATTAAAAAAGATAAAAGAAACAGAGGGAGGTAAAACAAATCCCTGAACATTACTTCTCCCCGCTAAAGGTAGCAAACATAAATCATATTAAAGAACAGTGAAAGGACCTCATCTTTAATCCTCAGGAAGCTGAATTCCAGTACATTAGAAAGTCTCTTTATTTAGAAAAGAAGAAGAATGTTTAGAAGGGCTCTGTTCTGGGGATCAAAAAAGTGCTCATGGTTCTGGTCAGAGATTTTCTCTCTGTCTAGAAAAAGTGGGGCCCTGCAGCTGTCAATAGTCTCTACATCTGGAGCTGTCAGTCAATGGTCTCTATGTCTAGAGCTGCGTCTGTGTCTACACCGTTGTTCTTTGCTGAGTGAGTCAGTCTGTGTCAGCATAGCATTGATTACCCCTTTCTGCTTCATCCAGCACCTCTGTATCAGTGTCAGTGCTTATGTGGTGGTTCATCCCTTCATTTCTTCTACAGACAGCAGGCTGATACGGAGGTGATTCCTCTGAAGGTGGCATCCTTAGAACGCACACATCTCCCTCAGACTTGCTTTCCCATCATTTACTGTATTATCTCCCTGTCATAATACTGTGTTTTTAGTATTCCATGGTCCTGGAGCATTTAGGTGCATTTCTGGGTAAACATGCTTCTTATTGTAGTCTCTAATCCTTAAATGATATGCACAAGGCCTTGGGTTCAGTTCCTAGCACTGTATAAAGTTATGTGGCAACTCTGTCTTGTGATATTACCTCTTTCGAGGTGAAGACAATATGATCAAAAGTCGAAGGGCATCCTTTGGCTACTCAGTGAGTCAGAGTCCAGCCTGGGCTACATGAGATCCTTTTTCAAGGAAACAAACAAAAATATACATGCCACTTCTAGTTAATGAATTGATCTTTCATTGCCAATATGATCACATAGTATACAAATATATTGCCAATATATATGTTAGAGTTATACACATGAAAAAAAGTTACATGTGTAGGTAGAAATATAAATTGGTTTAGCTTTAAGGAAAAAGAGTATGGAACTTTTTCCTATAGTTAAACATAGAATTAACATATGATCCAGCAACCTACCAATGTGAAAGTTATTTCAGCACCTCACAGATCTCTAGACTACTATGCTTTTGAAAAGTTATTTATAATAGCAAAGACACAGATACCTGTTGGCAGATGGATGAAGACAATGTATACGCACAAGCATGCACACAGTGTATTTACAAACACAGAGCAGAATGTCACTCACACTTTTCTTCTCATGATGAAGGAAGGTTTGCAACTTGCAGTGCCAATGAACCTGGAGGACATTGTGCTACGTGGATGGAACGGTGCCCAGGAGACCTCATTTAACTTTAGTTATCTACAAAAAGTCCTATGAGAAGAAAAGAATGATAATTGCTACAGAATGAGGAAAATAAAGGATTGTAGGTATTTGCTTATGAGATATTTAATTTCCGTAGCTCTGATGCACACAGAGGTGTGATGGTTGTGAACACTGTATTGTATATTTGGGCTTAGTGTTCTGGCATACAGCTCTATACATCTCAAGTGTTAATTACCTTGACTCTGTGAGTGGAATGGAGTGTGTGTGTGTGTGTGTGTGTGTGTTTATTTATTAGAAACCCTGAAGACAGAAATATCTCTCAGTTTTCCATTTTTTGGGGGGGAGGGGTTAGAATATTCCAGATGCACACTGAGATGTCTTGGGGGATGGTGCCTGAGATTAATATGAAATTCATGTATGCCTGTCTCCTATATATTTTATATGCATCAGCCTAAAGGCAGTTTTGTTGTTGTTGAGACAGTGTTTGTCAACATAGGTCTCTCTGTGTAGCCTGTTCTGGAACTCACTTTGTAGACCAGGCTGGCCTCCGACTCAGAGATCCAACTGCCTCTGCCTCCTGAGTATTGGGATTGAAGGCACACACCACTGCCACCAGCAGTTTGTCTGTCAATCAGAGGTTTTGTGGGGTTTTGTTTTTTATATGAGATTTTCTGTTTGTGATTTCATATTGGGAGTGAAAATATCCACATTTTAAGTCATTTAAGTTTATAGATTTTTTTGCAGTAGTTGCTAAACCTGTACATACATGTGCACTTGTGTGTGTGTGTGTGTCTGTGTGCGTGCATGCGTGAGTGATCTTATATTTATGCCTTAACCGTGGCCCATCTTCTTCTTATTTATTTACTTTTGGTGCTGAGAATCCAACCTGAGACCTCATACACACTAAGCCGAACTCTCGACCGCTGAGCTGTATCCCAACCTCAAATATATAATTTTGTTGATTATACCTTTGTGATGCTAAAGGAAAAAGGAAATTGCAGAAAGACCAGTAGGAACTATAAGTAGAATGTCTCTTTTCCTTCTTTGTAACAGTGACCAAGTGTAAACTTGGCTCAGGACTCCTGGTCTGACCATGATGGGTTAGTGTTTGTAAGGCCAGCTTTCATGTTTCAACATGGCTGCCATCCTTTAAAAGTGGTTGTCCTGGTAGTTGAGACAAGATTGAGTTGGTAAAGCACTTGCTGGGCAAATTGTGAAGACCTGAGTTTGTTCCCTTTGCTTTGTAATTTTAGGGCCAAGGAGATACATGCCAGAACATCCCTGGGCTCATTGGCTTGCCAGCCTAGCATAATTCAAGAACTCCAGCCCAGAGAAATCCTATCTAAAACAAGGTGTATGGTATCTAAGGAATGACACCTAAAGTGAACCTCTGAGGACATGGGGACACCTACACCCACCCACACACATGCATGTGCACATGCACAGGTACACACGCTCAGAGCTAGGAAGGGAGATGGAGAAGGAAAGAGGACCACTTCTAGACCTGCTTCAACCCAGACCTGCTGAGTGATAATATCTTGTGGAGGAGACTGGGTACTTGGAATTTCAAACAGCATGACAGGTATTTCAGGCATCACCAGTTTTTTTTAAAAAAGCATGAGACTTAAATTGGGCATATATTAAATGCACAGCGGTTCATTTAGCACTGGGAAAATGCAGAGGAGCAATTAACATCTGAGTTATAGATATGGGACTATAAATTGGGATGCTTCGAACTCCTTGGGAAATCTTTGTAGGTGTTTATTCATACCTCCAAGTATTTGGTGTTAAACTTTCTAATAAGTCAACCTAAGGTGATGTTCCTTGGGTTTCATCTACTTTGATTTGTGGGGTAGGGTCTTTCACTGGCTTGGAGGTTTGTTAGTAGGGTTGGTTACTGGCTGTTTAGCTCCAGGGATCTCTCTGATCTGTTACCTAACATTAGGGTTATAAGCACACAGCACCATGTCTACCTTTTATACCTGGATTATGGGTATGGAACTTGGTTTCTTTTGTTTAGAAGAAAGACACTTTACCAACTGAGTTCTCTCTCCAAGCTCCAACTTACCCATTGGATCCATATGAATGACAGTTCTTTTCCTAAAATCTGGGGATAATCAAAACTTGGTTGACAGCTTTGCTCAAAATGGACTTAACGGCTTGTGATTTATTGACTACGGACCAGGAACCCCATGTGTGCCATGATTTATCACAGTCCTGTTTTTCCTTTCCTTGTTCTCCCCTAAACATTGATAAAAAGCCAGTGTAGGTCAGATAACATGCAACAGGAAATTTGTCTCATAACTATTTATTCCAGGTCCCTGTGTTCCTTTTGTGGGTACCATGGTTATCTTTTTTCGAATCAGTTTAATCAGTGCCCCTTCTCAAATCTCCTTGGCACTGAGGCCATTTGTGAAATACAGTAATTCACATAAAATGAAGAAGCCAGGCTTCTTCATGGAATGCATGGAAGTCAGACTGCAGGGAAAGCCAGAGGTGGTAGAGTGGTTGGAATGGGAGAACCGCCAGTAGTACCTCTGATATCCAGATACATTCCTAGAGTGGAAATCCAAAGCATGGGTCCTTCTTTTTAGTGTCTACTGCTGTTACATATGGTTAGGTCTCTCTGATATCATGAACTTTGTAGGGGTGACATTGTGCACCCCTACATTGTGCAGGTGTTCCCTTCCACATACTTAGTCTGATCTGGAATTTTGAAGAATACACACTTCCTGTCAGCTTTTTTTTATTTTAAACCTTTCAGCTTTTCTGGCAGTGAGTATGCCAGAAGTCAGGAGTTCTGGCAGGGCCTGATTAATCTCTGCTCCCTTGGTAGCAGTGACTGCCGGTCTTAGGGCCATAGAAGCTCTCCATACAAAATGATTCAGGAGATAGAACTCAGAGGACTCATGTGACTACAGCCCTGCCCACTTCTGCAGCCACTAACATAGCTTAATATTGATTTAAAAATTACCTATATTAGTATTTACCTGTGTATGTGTATATGTATGTATATATGTATGTGTATTGTATGTGTGCCTGGTTTTCCTGTGGTCACCACATGTATGCCTGGTGCCTATAGAAGCCAGAAGAGGGTATCAGATGTCCTTGAACTAGTGAGACAGATGGTAACTAAAGATGGTAACTAAGCCATCTCTCTAGCCCATTTTTTTTTTAAAAAATGCCAAAATTTAAATATATTACATATATGCTAATATATACTGTGGTTCCTCCCCTGCCCCCATGTGCCTGAGGGTCTGATGTTTTATTTCTGATGATTTTTTGTTGTTGTTGTTCTTTCCTTCTGCCATAGGTCCAACCTACCTCTTAGCAGAATAATTCCTATGCATCTTTTGGATAAATCTGTTGAAATAATACAAGTTCGTTTGCTTTTGCTAAACTACTGCACACCTCCCTGATCCCCTTACTTGCCCAGAACAACTCATAAAGTTTCCAGTTCATACTTACATCATTTTTTCTAGACTACTGATCTTCTAGGCAGAGTGATGATGACCTTGTTGCCTCATTGCTAGGCCAAAACTGTGGAGACTTAGGAAGTTAAAGTATGTAATTTTTTATTTTTTATTTATTTTTTTAGTATGACGAGTACCTAGCATAACCCTAATAATTTCTGTGATCCCCAACACTGCATAAACTGTGTGTGATCATGTATGCCTGTAATCCCAATACTTGGGAGCTGGAGGCAGGAGTATTTGCAGTTCTGTCATCTTTTGCTACATAGTCAGCCTGGGATGTATGAGACATGGTAGCAAAATCAAAACAAAGTATCAAAACTGGATTGAACTGATATAAAACATTCTTTTCTTAAATTTTACTTAAAATAAGTAAAATTTTACTTAAAATAAGTAAAATTCGAGTGTTGTCATGCACATTTCAAGATGCCTGAATAGAACTCTTAAGTATAACTTTGGGAGTCAGTTTTGCCATGTAAGCCTCATGAACTGAACTTAGGTCTCCAGGCTTATCTACTAAGCATCTCCCTGTACCCCCAAAACAGTTGTGAGTGTCTAAAACAATGTACCAGTTAATGAGGTGATCAAGAGGTAGACTGGACCAATGCCAGAAAGAAGGAACAGAAGAACCACAGACCCCCTCAGCAGCAAAACCTCAGTCCTCAGGCATAAAGGGGCAGGGGAAGAACCACAATGTATATTAGCATACATATAACATAATTATATGTAATTATGTGTGCTAATTTCAGTGTTCGTGACCAACAGAGCTAGATTTAATGGCAAGATTCCAAGAAAGCATGATGATAAAAAGTAGCTAGAATTTGATAAAATCAAAAGCTGTTATGTGCCTTTTGATGACCTAGTGCTAGGTAAACCTTTCTGTAAATTTCTTCCTCTCTCTCTGTGTGTGTGCATTGGTGTGTTTTTATGTGTGATATGTAGTAAAATTATTGACTGTAAAACCACAAAAATATTTTCACTGGTAATAATGTGTCAAACATTTTTTTATTAACCACTTATTTTACATATTTGTCTCCTTCATTTATTGTTCATGTGGCATGTACCAAGCAGTTTCTAAATGTTAACAATATAGCAGTGAAAACACACATAATAACGTCTGACCTGTAGGGACACATCGTGTTTAGAGACTATCCTTAAGCTGGAGAAAGCTGTGGGGCACAGGTAAGGCGGCAATTGGCAGTGTGAGGTGTACTGTTGAGATGAGTATAACAGGGAGGGCAGCCACTGAGAAGGAAGTTCAGTGGTAAGTGACTGACAGCGCTAGGCATAGCCAAGATGTCTAGATGGAGTGAGATGGCGCGCCTCCTCCACGGAATGACTCCCTCATTCTTCCTTGTGTTCCATTAAGTCCACTGTGAGGTTCTGTTTTGTCAGAATCTGTACATATTTCCTGTCTTTGGACAGTTGTCCATAGTCTTAGGCTGAAAATAGATTTATATTTCTTACAAAGTGGTCGTTACTGCTATTTTTACCAAAACTGTTCCCCCAAAGCCTTTCTTTTCCATTCCATTGATAAAATTGTTCCTTGTTATCTGTGTTTACTTTCTAAGCTCTGTCTAAGGGGAACCACCTCTCTCAGATCTTGTATTTCTGCAGGGTTTGGCATATTTATTCTTAAGTAGTTTATACAGGTCTTATCATGCTGTCTTCTGCATGGGGACCCAATGACTGAGTTTGGCTTATAATGGAAAGGTCTTTTTCTTTCTTTCTTTCTTTCCCTTTATTTTTGTTCTCGATCTCTAACTGCATCTGTTCCCCTTGAGGGATTTCTTATCGGTTCTCTCCTGGCATTGACTGAACTCATCTTAATAGTGAAATTTTATCTTGTATCACTGCTTATTTTGTATAATACACTCATCTTTTTCACTAGAAAAGAACACAAGATTCCATATGAACATAAAGTACTTCTGGCTCATGGAGTAGGGTGAGCTACAGTGGTCAGAACCCTTGTCTGTTGGAGGGAAGGAGACAGCATCTTACTTTCCAGTATTCCGTTATTCTTGTCAGGACTTGGCCAGAGTAAACTGCAGCAGATGTAGCCAAGGGGAACAAAGCATAGGGTGGGTGTAAATCCTTTATGAATTCTAAAACTTCTCACTGCAAAGATCTTTCTCAGTTGCTGACAGAAAGGCTCCATCCAGCAACTGATGGAAACAGATGCAATCACCCACAGCCAAACATTAGATAGAGCTTGATGAATCCTGTGGAAGAGGGGCAGGAAGGATTATAGGAGCCAGAGAGGTCAAGGACACTACAAGAAAACCCAAAGAATCAACTACCCTGGGCCCCTAGGGACTCAGACTGAACTGACAACCATCGAGGCAGCATGAGACTGACCAGATCCTCTGCATATATTTTATAGCTGTGTAGCTTAACGACCGTAGTCCCACAGTCTTCTTGTGGGACTCCTCACAGTGGGAGACAGAGGTGTCTCTGACTGTTTTGCCTGCTTTTTGAAACCCCATTCCTCCTGCTAGGTTGCCTCTTCCTAGTCTTATTTTATCTTGATATTCTATGTTTGGTTGATATCCATGAGAGGCCTGCCCTTTTCTGAAGAGAAATGAAGGAGGAGTGGATGGGAGGATTGGGGAGACTGGGAGGCAAGATGGGAAGGTAAACTCTGGTTAGGATGTAAAAAGAAAAAAATGAATAAATAAGATAAAGATGACAAATTGCTGGCTTTCTTTGTTGTACTGACATTCATCTGAGAATCCTGTGTAGACTGTGATCCTTTCAAAAGTACTCTGAAAAAATAACCTTTTGTGCACACACACAAAGCAGGGGTGGGGTGGGGAAAGGAGAGGTACAGGCAGACAGACAGCAGACAGTGAGTGTTTCATGTATTCTGGGTAGGCCTTGAACTTCTGATGTGGCCATGGCAGGTCTTGAAACCTCTGAATCTCCAGTCTCTACCTCCCAAGTGGTGATATTAGAGGCATGTACCAGACTCAGCTCTGCCTTCTGTCTTAGTTAGCTGTGATAAAAACACCATGACCAAAATCAGCTCGGGGAAGAAAAGTTTCACATCATCTTACAGCTTGAAGCCATCGTTTAGGAAAATCAAAGCAGTAATCAGAAGTAGGATATTCTGTAGAGGCAATGGAGGCATGCTACTTACTGGCTTGCTCCCCATGGCTTACACAAATATAGACCTCAGGGTAACCAACCCATAGGTGGCACCACACACAATAAGCCGAGCTCTCCCACATCAATTGCTAATTTAGAAAATGTCTCATGGGCTTGCCTAAAGGCCAGTCTTCTTCGGCAATTTTTCAAGTGAGGTTTTGTCTTCTCATACAAATTTAGATTGTGTCAAGTTGCAACAGCAACAACAAAACCCAAAAGAACAAAACCAAAAATCCACCAAATAGGATTTTATCTCCTTCTGATAAGTTCTTATGTGTATCCAGGAACTGGATATATATGATCAAGGGTGGCCTTAAGCTTCTGATCATCTTACTTTTATCTTCTAAGGGTTGGCATTATAGCTATGTGCCACTGTGGCACATATGAATGGTCCCAGGGACGGTGTGCATGCTAGGCAAGTATTCTAACATCCCTAGCCTCTTTCTTTCTCACTTGGTAGTCATTTTCTTCAGAAATTCAGCTTCCAACTTCAAAATAGTTAGTGTATATTTAATAAAAGAGAATAATAAAAGGATCTAGAGAGATGGCTTAGAGGTTAAGAGTGTCTGTTGCTCTTCCAGAGGACCCAAGTTTGTTAAGTAACTCCTATACCAAGCAACTTATAATCACCTGTAATTCTTGTACAAATGGATCTAATGCCCTTTTTTGGACTTTATGGGCATGTATGTATGTGTACGAGTGTGCACACACACACACACACATTCTCACAACTACAAAGCCAAGTTCAGCTGTGTGAAACTCCTCCTTCGGCAGATAGTACATTAGAGGAGTGGATGTGTGGTTCAATGGGATTATAAATGGCTCCATTCTGTGACCTTCCTTGGGAATTGCTTTGTTTGGAATACTGAAATTCAAGCTCCCCTGTATAGTGCGCAGTGTTTTTTCCAGTCTACTCTGAATGTCATTTCCTGGAGATATTCCTTGGATACATGCTGTCAGTGTCACATGTGTGCACATTCTTGATATTATCCACATGGCTATAGGGTACAGGATCCCCTGATATATGATACTGAGCCAATTAGTATGCCAGCGTTTGCTAGATTTTCTTCTCCAGAGGGACCTTGGCTTGCTTTTCTACTTGTTTATTTTTCTTTTAGGATTTGTTTTATTTTCTGCATATGAATATTTTGCTTGCATTTATTATGTATGTGTACCACATGTGTGCCTTATGCACAAGGAGTTATAAGAGAGGTTTTGATCCTGTGGGACTGGAGTTATAGATGATTGTGGACCACCATGTGGTTTCTGAGAACCAAACCAAGGTCTTCTGCAAGAGTATAAAGTGCTCATAACCACTGAGCCATCTCTTCAGTCCCTGGCTTGCTTTTCTTAAATTCCTTACCATCTTGGTTTCCCCTCCATTTCTCCTGTCCACCACATAAAAATCTTGTAAATGTGATAATTACAGAAGTTCAAGCTGAAGACTTGAAGTTAAGTAATACATCCATGTCTTTTCATGCATAGTTCCAGGTATAAACTAATTGAACTCAGCAGTCCTTCGGCTCTACTGTAGTGACACACTTGTTTGTTTGGGGGTTGTTGACATTTTCCAGAGCTCTCTAAATTCCATTGTCTTCCTCCAGTGACATCATACTAAATACATGAATGGGAGGGAGAGAGGTAGAGGTGTCGCTGGGTCAGTGGGTTGGAACCATTGCATGGACACATGTGCATACATGTAGATATATCTGTGGTTAACTTCAGTTGGGTTTCCACAAGCTTGGTAGACTTCTCCTGGGTGTGGGTGTTTCACTGTGACTGTGAAGCTTCTCACCTGTACTGGTTTGGGGGCCTGTGTGGGAGTATAAGGCGTTTAGGTGAGTACTGAGCAGGGCAGGAATCATGGGCACATCCATACCCCTCTGTCCTTGAATGTGGATGTGATGTGACTAGATGTCTGAGTTCTTGCCTTGACTTCTCTGCAGTGGTGGATTGTAAGCTGTTCTTGTGAACTAAACAAACCTTTCCGTTTCTGTGTCACTTTGAGTCAGGGTACTTTCCAGAAATGAAGCCAGGATACCCCTTCCTTGATGCTTCATTACTGGTTACTACAGGTGGAGAGCTATCTAGGTTGAGCCATGGCTCAGCTCAGCAGTACTGGGTAGCAGGTGAATTTGAAATGTCATCTTGGTCCTTTATCTCAAATATATGTATGCATGAAAAGAAATGGATTTTTTATTGCCCTTTTTTGTCCTTGTGTCATAAGAGTTACTCAAGAATTTTGCCATGATAATGAACCCTATGTTGCCAAAAGTAAAGAGTTAAAATCATATGTACTTAGTAGCTCAGACTTTGATCATTCTCTTAATGTGTTCATTTAATTTCTTTTTGGCAGCCAAAATGGCTCTCTGTAACATGGATAGTGAAAGTTCTGGCTTGCCAAGAACTGGTGAAGGTTGGTTCAGTAGCTCTGTTGGGAAAGTGCTTGCTTAGTGACCTCAAAGCCTGAGTTCCATCCACCTTCAGCACTGTGTAAACCAGCTGTGGTGGTGTATGCCTGTAATCCCTGCACTTGGGATGACCATACTCTGCTACATGAGACCATGTTTCAAAAACAAGAGCAAATATGAACACAAACAAAAGTTTGTTGGTTAGTTTTACCTGACTTGATACAGTGTACACTCATCTGGAAATGGCATTTTAATCAGGAATTATATAGATCATAATTGGTCTTTGGGAGATTTTCCTGATTCTGTTCATTGAGGTGGGAGGACCCACCCTGAATATGCACAGCATTATTTGGTCAGCTGGACTCTGAACTGTTTAAGTGTGAAATTAGGTGAACATGAGCAACAGAGAGGTTAGAAGGATCCATCCATCCATTTCTGTCTGTAATCACTGTGGACATGATATGACTGGGTGTTTGGGTTCTTGTCTTGACTTCCCTTTAGAGCTGGACCATAATCTGGAATGATAAAATGAATAAAGGATTTCAAGGATGGTGCTTTTTGTTTAGGGGTGTTTTATGCTAGCAACAGAAATGAAGCTAGAACACAAAGCCTGCTTTCACATTTGTCTTGCTGTGTAGCATCACTGAGGTCCACTCCCTTACCACTGATCAGTGGTTTTCAAAGTGTGTGGTCCTAAGACCAGCTATGTCAGCATCATATTCCCAGTGCAGATTTTCAAGGCTGGCCTTTCTGAACTAGAAACCTGGGGTAGGAGGAGGGGGGATTGGAGAAGGAAGCTAATAGTCTGCAGCACGTTCCTCCCTCTATTCTGGTGCCTGCTCAGGTTTGAGAATCACTGTACAAAGATATATTGCTTTCTCCTTAGTCTCTTGCACTCTCAGCAGTTGATATTTCAGACTTGTACATGTTTGAGGATGGTTATGTCTTCCTTCGGACTCTCCTTGGTGCACTTTGTCATCAAATGCCTGGTGCTGATGTTAGGATGGACTGTGAATATGTCCTACTGTGTCAGTGTTTACAGTCTCAGCTCAGTGCCTGATGACTTAAGTAGCAGCTTGGGTAACAGGCAGTAAATCTGCAAAGACATTATAAGGTTACACAGCAAAGCTTTTAGAACACACTGACTTTACAGTTGGACCAAGTGATTTGTTTGGTGTTTTTGAAATCACTCTCTTACCTGTCTTGAGAAAATTCTCTGTGAGAAAAGTATTTACTTTGGACTGCCATGGCATTAAAATAAAAAAAAAAAAGATGTAGAATAGAAAAAAAGCAAACTTTCTTTGTATATGTTACTCAGAAGAAAATTCCAGTGAGGACTGAAAGAGGTTTCACTCATACCATGGACCTGGTAAATGATTAGAGCAGAGTGGTACAGGATACCCAGCAACTACAAGAGAAAGCCAGACTGTCAATGTAAGATAGTGTGAAGATGGGGGCTGGTGGCCTAGCTCAGAGGTAGCAGGCATGGGTTCCATGCCTGGGACCACAGCAGGAGGTAGAGAGGCTGTAAGGAAAAGGACAGGAAAGATCCACAGAAAAGATTGTGTAGGTATGGTCTACTTTACAGGGTCTACAGGATCTAGACTCTCCTAGAAAATGAATCTCTGGGTATGGATGTGAGGAATCATGTAGGACAGGTTAATTGAAGTTGGGAAAATTTACCTCAACAGTGGGCAGAACCATTCCTTAGGCTAGAGTCCTGGACTGAATAAAAAGGAGAAAGTGAGCTGAGCACCAGCATCCATCTTCCTTTGCAAACTTCCTGACTTTGAATGCATTGTGAACAGCCACTTGAAACTGTATACTTCTAAACTGTGAACTAAAACCAACCCCTTCCCTTCCTCATGTAGCTGTTGTCAGACATTTATTTTTTCACATCAAGAAGTAGTAAGTAACACAGTGGGTCTGCATAGATTAGTAACTGTACACCTTAGAGCAGTTTACCCCAGGCTAGGAGTTGGCCTCAGAATTTTAATAGTAAGTAGCTCTCTCCTTTGGAGACAAGCTCATGAAATAGAGCCAGTCTTTATTTCCTGAAGAAAAGGCTGATGCGATACCCCAGTGAACAGTGAACAAATATTGGATGATGGTGTTTGAGCAGCAGATAGTAAGGCTGCTTTCCCCTAGTGACTCCCATTGAATTCAGAGGAAGAAAGGAGAAGATACTAGGACAACCCTTGACGTCTTTCCTGGTTGCAGGAGGTGATATAGAAGGGATGTGATAAATCACCTGTGTTGTGGAGAGCTTCTGTGTATGACATGGGGTTCCTGGAGTAGAACTGATCTTAAAACCTAGGCTACTATTTCCTAGTTGATGAAACTGAAGCCCAGGGATTCAGTAATGTGTTCTGCATAACGCACTGGGGCATGAACCCTATCATATTTATTCCAGTTAGTCCTGAGTATTCATCCTCATAACTCTGGAATTCTTTTGTGTGTTGCCTCATGCAGGCCAGGCTGGCCTCAAACACGCTGTATGGTGAAGGGTCACCTTCACTATATTGAGCGTATGCCTACGTATGCCAAGAACTAGATTTACAGGTATGCACCACAACATCCAGTTTGTTATGTACTGGGAATGAAATACAGGCCTTCACAAATGCTAGGCAAGCAGTCTGCCCGCTGACCTACACCCCTACCTCTTGTTTGGTTGTTACTATAATATATATGTTTTCCTTTTGGATCTGTTATATGAAATCTGTCCCTGGAAAAAGATGTCTTGGATCTTCTTTGGAGAGCCATTCTTCATGTTTGGAAACTGCTCATGCAGTATTTGCGTTGTGGGGCTTATATTGATATTAAACCTTATACAGAGTGTTGTTGCTTAGGGCCACCATGGAAATAAAATGAATCTTACACTTTATGAGATCATATAAGAGGAATACAGTTTGATTTTGTTTGTAGTCATGTTTTCTTCCTTGTAAGAAGAGCTTAGTGAATTGGCAACTTTAAATCTATCACTACAGATATTTAATTATTAATTTTTTTGCAGTTATTATTCAGTGATGGAATGCAAAGGCTCATATGCTTCGGTGGGAGAGTGGAGGTTAGCAGACAACCTGCAGAAATCAGTTCTCTTCTTTTACCCTGTGGGTTTCTCATGTCAGTAGGCTCAGTGGTAGGTACCTTCACCCATGGAGCCTTTTCACTGGCCCTCTGAACTTTATCTTTTCTTGGACTTCACCAAGATGGAGATTTGCAATGCTGGTTTGTTAGGTATGTGTTAGTGATTTCTGGCTGTGTGCAAAAATCTACCCTTTGCCCTCAACACCCACTATGTCAACCCCAGTATTCACTTTGGTAGTTTTTTGTAGATCTGTGATTCCTGAGTGAATTACTTGGATAATTTTTCCACTGCTACTGCTGCTGTCTCTTCACATTCCACCATTGAGAAGCAATGAGCACAGAACCAGGAGTTTTCACAATCTGGATTCCACATTTCATTTGAAATCCCATGATTGACAGAAGGGCACAGGCATTGAAACCACATGAGGAAGTAACTGTCTACCAGAAAAGAACCTGGCTCAGTAAGAGAGATATTGCACCCAGAATCTGTGATCACAAGCTGGAACAACCATGTGATGGAGCTGACATGCCCCAATAGGTACAACAGATTGTTCTGCTTGTTACCAATCAATACTGCAATTAGCAAATATTTATTGAACAACTCAGAAGGGTTCTGGCTCACACTGCCCTCATTGGCTATTTGTTGGAATAATGCAAAGCCTCCTAACCTCTTGGTCTGTCTTTAGGCTTGCCTCTGACCCAATAAAATCAATTCTGTACACTGAAGCAAGAATGATTTCTCCTAAAATAGACAAATTTAACCAGGTCACTGACACACTAGAAATGCCCTGACTCATGTTTGACATCCTGGTGTAGTCTACATGCCTCCTGTTATAAAGACAGGAGTCATCATTCGTCTCATCTGCTCTTTGGATTGCCTCCAGCTCCTTCTCTACAGATACAAGCTTCGTGCCTTCTACATGTCTCCCACACCACACTTCTTTGGCTTTGCTAGAATCTCTCTATACATACTGGAAGTCGAAGTACTAGGATCAGTGTTCAGGCTTTGATTTAAATCATACCTCTGTGATTTTCAGATTTTATGATTTGAGGTAACTTTTTGGATGTTTTTGATCTGCAAGTTCTCATAATCCACCAGCTTACAGGTTCTTGAGAAGATTAGATGTAATCATATCTGAAGTGCTGCACAATGAATGTCCCATAATTAAGATAGTATGCATTTCTATTACTGTATGCCCTAGTTAGCTTCAACTGTTCCTGTGACACAGCCTAGAGAGATCTAGGCAGTCTCATATGAGAGATTAGAAAGATCAGATTGGAATATGGACCTATTTTGATCGTTGATAAAGGAGGACCCGCAGGTGGTACCATTCCCTAGGCATGTGGAGCTATATAAGAAAGTTACCTGAGGGTGGCCTGTGAGTCAGCCATCCAACAGTGCTCTTCATGGGTCCTGCTGCTGTCTTGGTTGTGAAGTGAATTTCTTTGTTAGAGTTAATACTGAATGGAATGCCAGGCAGTTCTACTTTCAGGTTCTGGCTTTGAGTCCTGCTTGACCTCTCTCAAGTGACTAACATGTATGTAAGCAGAATGAAACTCTTCCTTCCCATAGGTTACTTTTGGTTACAGTGTTTTTATCACAGCAGCAGGAACCTAGAATGCTGTGTCTGTTTATATAGAGAAAGCTGTGACAATGCCAGCTGCTTGACATAGCCAAGGACTCTGTTCTCTTGAGTTCTGAGAGGACCAGCTGTGAGACAACACACACTCCTCTGACTTACCACTGGTCTCTTTAAACCTCTCTCCTTTACCCCTGTCAGTGAATCATCAGACCCATATGGACAGTCGGAATGTCATAGGCTGTCTGACAGAAGATATCCAACTATCAAGCTCTGTCTTCCACACAAACATGCACCACATACAAAAAGAGTTTTTTAAATGTCCTATCAATTATAGGGTTGAAAACTCTGAGATTGCCACTTTATTTCTGGGATGTGTTTTTCTAGTCCTTAACAACAAAAAATCATTCAATCACAAACCAACTTAATTCAGATGAGAAACCCGTGTCACTGGCTAAGGCTAAGGAAGTGATGACTCAGCAAGGACAGGCTGACTATTTCTTCTTCTATCTGTCCAGTATGTTCCCTGCCTCACAAAGAATAAATAATGCTGCTCTTCAACGTATTTTCAGGGCAAGGTTTCTCACTGAACCTTGGACTTGCCACCTGTGTGATTATTTCTATACCAACTATATTTTTATGTATTTATATTGTGGATAGGAATCCACCATAATCCTTCATACTCTGCATGATTTTTCAGTTAATTACAGCCTTAGTACTCCCATGTCTGTGCTTTGACCTTGTTGTACCTGTTATTGACATCTTTCTGAGGCCGATGGGTTCTTTTCATGAGGCTACCCCTCCCCACCAAGTGGCCTCAATCCTCCTCTCCCTGTTCCCTAATGCAGTGATGATGTTTTGCTTCTTCTGTTGTAGCTGTTATCACAGCCTGCCTTGTAGCATAGCCATTTCTGTGTGTTTTCCCTCGGGATTCAGAACCCCTAGTGAGCAAAGACTTTTATTTTGTGCTATGGTTTACCACCCCCACCCCCACCCCCCGCATCGACCAGTGCAGTGAGGGTTAAGTCAATGCCGTTTGCATCAATGCATGAATGAAATTGCCTTTCCATGTCTTGTTTGCTGTGTTGTAATGCAAACCAGGTGAGTATAGAATTTTGGCTTACTGAATTTAGCTTAGACCAGGCAGGGAGTTTTCGAAGAGAAGCAATACTAGCTTTGAAAACAGAAATTGCCTTTAATCTTGTGGAAAACACATGCCAGCCCTCTCTATAATAGTCTCAATTACAGGAGAGCATCCTGTTACTGTAAGGACACAAATAAATAAACCCATGACAATACTGTGTTTGGGAGATAAAAACCACATAAAAGCCATCTTTCCGAAACTCTCTAGCATGATAATTAGGGTGTTTCTGGGAGGAGAGAAAAGAAAGGAGACACTAGTCAAGAACAAGTCGTGTTATGTTTAAGGACACTTCTGGCTGTTGAAAAGGTGGGAGGAGGGAATTACATTTTCCAGGCAGGACAAATACGTGCATTCCTGCTGCCTTCTGTCAGACCTACTGCTGTACTGCATTATGTGATCAATCTGGGTAGTAGGGTTGTTTAAGAATTTGGAGCAACTCAGTGGGTGGAAAATGCCACCCAGAAAATAGTGCTGTGAAACTTCTGTGACACTTCAAGCAGGTTCTAGTCATATTGTGTGTGTGTGTGTGTGTGTGTGTGTGTGTACATGTGTTTAAAGGTACGTGTATATGTGAGGGCCATAGGAGAACATCAGGTTTCATTTCTGTTCCTTGGGCACTGTCTACAGTGTTTATAGAGACAGGGTCTCTCTTTGGCTTAGACCTTGCCTAGGAGACTAGCCTGGTTGGCTTGTAAGTTTCAGGCATTCATTGTTCTCTGCCTCCCTGACTGCAGGAGTGCAAGCATCACCTGGTTCCCCACTCCCACCCTCTCCTTGAGGTTCCTTCCTCATGCTTGCAAGGCAGACATTTTTTACCCACTGAGTCTGTTCTTTTTAACTGTTGGACCTCCATTGGCTTGAATATGTTTGTGGTGAGGGCACTGCAGTACTTTTTAGCTCCTGGACTCTGGTTTCAGGATCTGTTGAGGTTCTAGCAGAAATTCTTGTGAGAGAATGCCTGATTTGACAGTATTAGTTAACAGCTGTTGAGCACTCAAATCAGACCGGACAGGCTAGGCATTATCTTTTTTTTTTTTTTTTTTCTTTCTTTTCACCTGGCTGGCCTCTCTGGCCTCTTAGCTGAGCTGTCTGCTCTTGCTCTGTCTCCCTGCAGAGTGATCTTTACTCGAAGTCCTTTTAAAGTGTACTTTAGATTCCATCATTCCTCAGTTCAAAATCCTCCAGGGTGCCTCCCATTCCACTAAGAATGCAGTTCAAAGACCTTATGTGCTGTGGCCTACAGGACATTGCATGGTCTGGTGCCTGCTATCTTTTACCTCATCTCAAGCTATCCCTCCAGATTAGTACTCTTTGACTCTGGTACTTTATGGCTGTTGAAGCAGAGCATGCCCTTGTCTCACAGCCTTTGCATTATGCTGTCTGAGCCTGGAACATTCTGTACCCAGATTGTAAACATGGCTCAGGTTCTCACTTCATTCGGGCATCTGCATAAGCATCATTCTTCTGGTTTGTTTTCTTTATTGATGTGATAAAATACTGAACAAAACCAACTTGGGGAGTAAAGGGCTTATTTGGCTTAGACTTCTAGGTCACAGTCCATCACTGAGGGAAGTCAGAGCAGGAACTCAAGCCAGGAGCTCAAAGCAGAAACCCCAGAGGAGGAGTGCTGCTTATGCTTATTGACTTGCTCCCTGGCTCACGTTTTGCTATCTTTTGTTGTTGTTGTAGCTTCGGTCCACTAGGCTGGACATGGTACTGTCCATTGTTAGCTGAGCCCTCCTATACTAATTAGCAGTCAAGAAAATATCTCATACACATGCCCATAGGCCAGATTGAGGTAATCTGATAACTCTGGAATATATAAATTTGACATCTAAAGCTAACTAGTAGTTCCTATGTTAGGGAAGGTCTGTTCACCCGTATCACCAGGGCTTGTACAATGCCCGATGTCTGAGAAGCGCTTAGGAAGATACTGGGATTTATTCGGAAGCATGAGTTAGGTGCCTGTCAAATATTCTAGCCACCTTGGAGACTGACTGTGGATTCAGATGTCAGGTCAGACCCTGCTGGCTTTCCTATTCTCCCCATTTGATAAACGGCCAACATTGGGAACATTATTTTCTCCCCCCTCTACGTCAGTATTTCTTTGGTGTTTCAATGAAATTAGGCCTACCAGTCAGGTTCACTGCCCATCGTAAGTCAGAAGGGCAGTTACATGACTGGCATTGTCTGTGGTACAGATAGGAGGCTTCCCAAATATAATTGTCACCCATCCTAATCCTTTGGTAAGAAGTCATGGTATTTGCACATGTGTGCACTGGGAAGGGTACATCTATAACTAGTTCAAACGAATGTGATGTGGAATTTTCCAGAACCTGTAAGAGGTTGTGAATACATTTCAAGCATGCCAAACACATAGCTGTGTGCTTAGCAGATGGTAAGGCCTAATAAATATCCAGGCCTTCCTGCTTTTAATGGTTAGACTTAGAGTCTGGGTGTCCACTGAGGTAGCTCTGTGGGAATCGGGAGGCTTTGGAAAACAGAGAAAAGTCAGCAACTTGGCTAGAGTGGTTCACAGTCCTCCTTGAAGCCCAACAGGGATAGGCTTTATGGAAATGGCAATTGAGTCCAGGGCAGTTGGGACTATGGGCCATGCCAGCAAGCGTGGTATTTCCATTTGCATCTTTCAAGTAAGTACAATCTCACCCTTATTCCAGTGAAACTCTCCTTGCCAAGATAAACACACTATAAATTTATGGCTTAAAGATCTGCAGTTTCTGGGAGCTGTTCTTTTTGTCACTGCAACAGTTTCTTGGCATGACATATCTTAAGTCCTGCTGGTCTACCTTGTAAATACTTTACAAATGCTGTGAGGAGCTGAAGCCCATCGTTTGTTTTCTGGTGTTCTTTATAAGAAACAGCAATGCTCTACCCTGGTAATCCCCCTGGGTTTCTGCTCAAGCAGCTTGGAAAAAGAAGGGGAGACTGAAAAAAGGCATATGTCCATGAAAGATTCTCAAAAGCACTCAGTGGATGGGTTTGAGCTGTGTAGGAGAGGAAAGCTTGCATCTGGCAAGGTGTATGTGATATATATGTTATGTGGACCCATTGTAGGGTTTGGGGACAGACCTTTCCTGCCATGTCAGAGGCCAACTCCCAACCAGGCACATTGGTGAATCCCCTCCCACCCCAACCACAGCAGGATGCCCAGCTTGAAACTACTCTAACTTAACTGTTAGAATAGGACTCCAAAGAACAGGAGCTATGTCCCCTGCAACTCAATTTCAGTCTGTAAATAAATGTCAGCTTGAGCCTGAATCACCACTTGTAGAAATCTGCTGGAGCCTTGTGTGCACACAGTATGTGCCAAGTGTGGAGGGGTAGTGGGGGGGTGTATGCACTCTGAAGATGGTGGAGGCCAATCAGTGCCTTTATATTGCAGTGTTTTCCAGGAATGTACCACTCTTGACAGTGTTGTGACCAAGGAAAATAGCATTCCTGCACACCTTAATGAAAAGCAGCAATTTCTTTTGTCAGAATAATAGGTATCCTTTCCTTGAGCCGTGTCCCCTTGTATGGATGGTAAGAGAAGCCAATTATTTTTCAGTTAAAATGATCATTTCTTTTTAAATAACGATACTTGAGATTTCTCGAAGGTTTGATATGAAAATAATTTTATACCTGGCCTGCCTTTGTTTTTACCCTTTCATCTTGTAGAGGATCCAGATGATATGCCAAGCCCTAGAAAGGTATAGAAGACATTCATATTGTAGTGTGTAGCAGACTTGTGTCCTCCTTGGCTAGAACATCTGTGTGTTTTCTGAAAAAAAAATTGGGCTTGTTTCCCTCTACCTTGCATCATGCATATAATCTTAGTATTCCTTTCTTCTGAAATTGCCTTTCCCTCTTCCTCTGAATCTGACAAGTCTCTCCCTTCCTCCAGCCTGTGGTTTACATCTTCTCTATGCTTTTCTTTTGTGCTCATTTTTAAAAACGCATAAATTGAATTTACCATGATGCCTTTCACACACCACGGCTGCAGTGCATGCTGTGTAAGTGGTGAGCGACAGCAGAACTGTGCTTGAGTGTTTTCACATCATTTATTCTAAAAGGCCCCTATCAGCAGACAAGTTTGTATTGGAAGCTGTAATTTGTGTTTGGACTTGGGTGACTATCAATCTGAATGGTGCCAGGAGAGGTCATGTCATCTGCAGTAGGGGCTCCACATGCAAAGACAGGCAAGGCTTCTCCTTCTGAAGCACAGGTACTAGAGTTGAGATCCAGTTGTGTATGGAGAGCTGTGGCTTTTATAGTAATGTTTGCACCTGTGAACAGAACTCTTCACTTTCAGAGAAAAGTATCTTGAATCCACTTCTGATAACTCAAAGCTTTATTTTCTTATGCTTTCTAAAATGGAGAATGAACCCTTTGTTTGTCATTCCTACCCAACACAGGGTGATTTAACAGGTATGATTAATTAGATCTCATATATCATCCCTCTAGGCCCTTGCAATTAAAATGCCCACTCATATTATGCCCTTCTCAGACATTCTAGAAGAATATTGGCACTTCATTCAGCTATGTTTGCTTCAGATTTTGGTTAGGGGTAGTTAGTCCTGGGCTGGGCCTGGGAAGTTAAGTCATTCAAACTGTATCATTCTGGCATCTTCTCTAGCTTGTTGGCTTGCCTTAAAGCTCCATAGTGTCTGACTTCATGCTGTGTAGTGTCAGAAGCCTTTCTGACTGAGAGTCCGATTGCGTAACTGTTGACCTAGATCACTTTAGAATACTACAAAGCAGAGTAAGAACTGTTTCTTCACATTTACTGTTCTCATCAAAACTGATTAAGCTTTCAATTCTTTTCTTTTTTTTTAAATTTATATATACACACACATGAGTGTTTTACCTGCATGGATGTCTGTGCACCACATACATGCAGTGTTCTCAGTCTCCAGAAAATGGTGTAAGGTCTCTTCGAACTGTAGTTACAGTTGTGAGCAACCATGTGGGTGCTTGGAATGGAACCCAGGTCCTCTAGAGGAGCAGGCAGTGCTTTTAACCACTGAGCCATCTCTCTAGCCCCAACTTTCCCATTCTATCTGTAGATAAGACAAGGACTGGGGAGATTACAGATCTGTTAAGTCCAGCAGTGTCAGAAATCAGATCTTAGACTGGAACATCCAGTTTAAAGTCTTCTACGCTTCATACCCCTTTAATGTGGTTGCCACCTCCTGCGTAAAGCCATTCACTCATTGTGGAGATTGCTGAAACCAGATGGCTCAGTTCCGGTGTCTATTAACTGGCTTTGTGACCTCTCTTTCCTCTTGGAGCCCCAGGCTCCATGTTAGCAAGATGAAGATACTATCAGAAACTCTACAGTAAGGCTGGATAGGGTGCTTAATTAAAACAGTGCTTTGTGCATAGCAAATAATAATTGTAGTTATTCTTGTTCTTCATATTTGGATCACTCTGATCAGCCACTGAAGAGACAAAGTAGCAGTTCCATTATGTTATTCGGGACTATATTTTTTCTGGAATGGGAAGCAAATGTGAAAACAAGATAACGTGCAAAAGTAATCGATTCCAGTATAAGCAGGGTGGGTGCTAGGGAGCTTAAGGAGGAACATCTGTGCTTAGGACAAGAACTCAGTAGTCGAACATCTTAACCTTACTTCTTCATCCCCTGTTGGCAAGATTCTTGTCTTCCTCATTCCTTAGAGATGGCTGTGGGTTCTTTTTCTGTGCCCTCTGCACAGGAAGACAAAGTCGACTCTATCTGACTTAAGGGGATATTAGGGTCATAACTCCCTTATTTAAGAACTGAAAGGTCACTTAAGATAAAGCACATTTATCACAGTGCTTCCATGTGCAGTGTTCTGTGCGAACTTTCTGGGTAATCAGTCTAGTGCCTTCCTGTAGGTTGCTGAGGGGCAAGTGGTCTTTGTGTGGATAGCTCGAGCTTCGGGTAGAACCCTGAAGAATAGAAGACTCAGACACACCAAAAGGCTAAGAGAGCCCAAGCAGAGATAGAGTTAGAGAATTGTGCCTTGCATGGCTGCACAGAGAGCTTTGCCTGAGCATGTGGGTTTATCTGGGAGGCAGTCTCCTGTCTGAGACTCTAGAGGGGGATGCATACTCCTGTTCCCACCTTATTTTTTGGAAAACACAGAGCCCCATAGTAGCTTAGTAACCTTTGTGTTCATTGTGATGGTCTGCTCTTTTGGCAAGATATAATGTCTACAGAAAAACACAGGTCAGATACTAGAGATGAGCGGGCCCATGATTTCTAACTTGTCTGTAGCCCCTTTGTTTGTGAGCTGTTTGCCTGCATTTAAATGCCATTTACATAAGCTGTCAGAGTTGAGTTGGCCCATGATTATTCCTTGATGTATGTTAGGAAGAAAAAAGAGAAAAGAAACACGCGCGCGCGCGCACACACACACACACACACACACACACACACGAAATGAAACGAAAACCCCTGGTTAATGAGGAGGCAGATTCTTTGGATTTCTTTTTTCCACCATGACAGCCTCTTTTCTGATCTGATGGTCCGTCAGAAACCAAGGTGGCTTATGACTGTGGGGTTACGTCCTCGCCTAAGCTGTCTTTCCCTCAGAATGTAATTGATGGGAAACCTGTCACTTGTTATGTAGATGCTGTACAGATTTTTGTACAGCTGCCAGCTGGAGAGTTTGAGGACAGCCTCTGATTGGGTGCAGGGTGTGGCAAGAGCGATAATAAATAATCGCGCTGCTGACGATAGATTTTGATTGACCCAAGATTGTATATTATTAAACCAAACCCTCATGTGCATGTCATCTTATAAAGAACCAGAGCATAATCCAACTTAGGGCTGTGGCAGTTTGGCTTTATTAAATGAGCGTCTATCACTATTAATATTGAGGAGCAGAGCAGAATATCTGTAATCTTTTAATCTATGCAGTAATGGTTTGGAGAGAGATTATCAGATCTGTTGGACTGTTGTTTGTCTATAATCGTATTCAGAACTCTTGGAAGCATTGATTTGCTTCTGGCATACTGATTTGGCTCAACAGTCTCATAAAGCTCTTTTATAATTCTCCTTGCTTTGTGTTTTCTAGAAATAATTGGAGAATAGTAATAACATGGCTGGTGACAAAGAAAAGGGAGCAAGGTTGAAAGTGAAGTTCTAGCTGAGTGGATAGCCATAAACTTCCTCTGTGATCATAAACACCTGGGTGTGTGACCTTTGTGTTTATAAGATATTTATCGCCTCATGGGCTCTCTGCTTGGGGGTTATCTATTCAGTGCCTTGTAAAAATTTGATTGTGTTTAGTAAGTAGATTCTGAGGTTTTGCTGAGTGAGGGGAACACATCCATTTCTGTAGTCTTCCTTGGAATAACCAATCTGCCAGATAGGGTTTAGATTTTGAGTTTGTGAAGATGGTACTGGGGACACCTCAAGGTACCATGCACATTCAGCAAAGTGGCTTTGAATGGAAGTACTTTTAGGTGGGTGGCAGTGTGATAGACACACCCAGTGAGCTACAGTAGTGACTTTCCCTTTGAGTGTAAATGCAAGTCTTGATTCCAGTCAGCCTGTCTGACCACCATTGCTCCTTTTGCACCCTGAATAAAGCTATTTCCAAAACAGGTTGAACAAGGAAGCCAAAGAAAAGCCTTTGAGTTCTGTCTCACTGACATCAGTTAGAGCTATGGCAAGTGTTTCTGTCTTCCATCTCCAGTGCTTCTTTATTGTTTAATTTTATTTTGGTTAGGACAGGAATTCATGTAGCTCAAGCTGTCCTTTAACTTGCTGTGCAGAAGATCACCTTGAACTCCCAATACTTGCCTCCATTCCTTGAGTATTGGAATTACAGGTGTGTGCCTTCACTTGTGGTTTATGTGATGCTGTGCATGGCAGTTAGGGCCTCATGTGTACTATGCATGTGACTCCTGATACAGTCCTATTCTCTACTTTTCCATAGTTCTTTAGGAGTTTATAGATAATGATTATCTTCTTACTGATAACTGCTTTATTATTCTAAAAGAAACCTGGTCCTTGTGAACTGATGAGAGGTGTTCTGGCTGCCTGGGTACACTCTTGGCTGTCTGGTTCATGGTGCATACAGTGGGTAGGGGGAATATGGATGAACTTGCTAAGAAATGAGCATCTTCAGCAAGGTTGATTGTGCCTAAAACATGAGCCACTCTTGAAGTGTATAGGCTCTCATATTTACCAAAGGACCGTATTGTAACATAGACTTGACTTTTTTATGCAGCGTTGTGGTTAATTGCTGTTGCATTTCATGGAGTTTGAGGTGTGCTTCCCTTTGCACTTGTCAGTCAGATGGGAATCATGCACACACAAGACTGTGGAAGAGTTGTTCATTGTGACAGTGCCCAGTGGACTGTACAGGAGGTAGGAAGAAGCCCACTGCAGTAACATATAGGGGTGGGACTCAAAACCCATCTACAAATCAACAGGTGTGTTTCCTGCACACTGATACTATGTCAGCCTTATGAAATACAAAATAGTTTCAAGTTCAGGCTCCATATGTATGTTCCCTACTGATGAGAAAAGAAGGTATATTGGCCAGTGGTTCTCCATGGTGCTTTCCACTGAAATAGTATCCTCCCTCTTCTGGTGTTTGTTCCAACCACAAATTCTCAGTTATCACCCTACACAACTGAATTAGGAACCCTACAATGTAAGGCCAGTAATCTATTTATAAACTCTGTAGCTGATTCAGAATTCTTCTAACTGTTGACACTGTTTTAAGTGTGTCACTTTCTGATGCAACAAACCAATAGAATCAAGAGCTTTCTCTGGGATGGAGAAAATCTCTGTATAAGGATGCTGACTTGAGCTGTCATCCGTGTGAGAGGGAAGTCAGAGCTTGAGAGCGTAGTTTGCAGTAGTGTTTCTGGGTGTGGGCCTCCTTAGCTAGGCTGAGAACAGTAGAGAGGAGGAAGGAGAGTGTCATTGTAACCAGGGCTCTTGTTTTGTCTGAGACCCTAAGACTAAGATATTATTTTCCTAAAGCTGCTGCTTTAGAGTCAGCAGGCTTGTGGCACTCAAGAAAGCTGGCAACTCTATAGAATGTGACAAACTGCCTTACATAGGCTGAGTGCCACGTATGTGAGCTGAGAGACACTTTGGTGCAGAGATGGAGTCAACAGGACAGGGATGTGAATAATGCAGTAACTCTTGTGCAGTTTTGTTTTCCTTTAAAGGAAGAGAGGAGCCATTGAAGTTTTTTGAAAAGGGAAGTAATGAGATTAGAGTTGTATTTCTTGGATCTAATTAAAAGGCAATCAGTGACTGAGGGTTTTTAACTAGATTAGGCAGCTACTCTGGGTGATAGTGAGTGAAACGGGGAGGGCATGATAAAGGTCCGAAGTAATCGAAGTTCTAGAAAAATAATGCAGGGGGCCAGAGACATGGCTCAGCAGTTAAGAGTGTTTGCTGTTCTTGTAGAAGACTGAAGTTTGCTTCTTAGCAACTTATAACTCTGCCTTTCACTTGATCTGCAAGGGATCCAGTGCCCTCTTCTGGCCTTCATGGGCACCTTCACAGGTGTGTATATGCAGACATCTAAGACACACACACACACACACACACACACACACTAGTGTAAGCAACGGGTCATGAAAGGAAGGGAAAGGACATTTTGATAGTGTGACTCAGCCACTTTATTAGTAACATAATAGGTTTAGTGACATAGAAACTGATCTTTTCTGAAAGTCTAAAAGTTGTATGGTTAGGAAATGTCACATCTGACTCCAGTCTGCCTTCCAAGACTGTGTCCCCTCCCTTGTGGACTCCAAATGTTGGCAAACAGGGACACTTTGCTCTATGATGGAGCAACTGTTGATCTTGGCAGAACTCGTGAGTGCTGGGAGAGGAGGTGTTAAGGGAAAGGGCACGGTATAGGCACGAAAAGGTCATGTGGAGAATCCGTGTCTGAAAGAGCTTAGGGATTTCAGCATGGAACAGATAGCATCTTGCTGCCTGTACCCAAGATGACAGAGCAATGAAACAAAATCTGTGCTGGTGTGTGTGTGTGTGTATGTGTGTGTATTAGTGATCCAGAAACCAGAATTAAAAGCTGAGATTCCTAAGATTTGCCTAGGGAATCTCTGGAGGTCTGTTCCTGTGAGAACATGCATATAGTTTCTCTTGATGCTTAATATTGAAGATTATAATTTTAAAAAAATAAATTCAGAACATTTCAATACCCTATTTGTTGCTTTAAGCTACTTTACTGCCAAGTTTCTCACTTTGTGAAAAGACAAGTAAATACTAGATGGAGTGCTAGAGAAAAATGAAGAGGGAAGTTGAACTGGGGCTCTAATTCAGTTATTTTAAGCTGCCTTGTTATGTACTGCTATGCTGGATAGTTTTATGTCACCCTGAGACAAGTTAGAGTCATCAGAGAGGTGGGTATCTCAATTGAGAAAATGCAGCTAGAAGTTAGGCTTTCGGTAAGCATGTGGGGCATTTTCTTAATTAATGATTGATATAGGTGAGCCCAGCAAATTGTGGGTGGGGCCATCAGTGGGCTGGTGGTCCTATAAGAAAGAAGGCTGAGCAAGCCAGCAAGCAGCACCCCTTTTTGTTTTTAGTATCAGATCCTGTCTCTTTTTGAGTTCCTTTGATGATGAACAATGATGTGGAGGTATAAGCCAAATCAGTTTTTTCCTCCCCAAGTTGCTTTGGGTCATGGTGTTTCATCACAGCAATACTAACCCTAATTAGGACAACTGCCTCCATTTTGCAGCAGGCATATATTATATATCATTGTTGGACAGATGGGATGATGCCATGGTTAGTTTTAACGGTCACCTTGACACATCCTAGAAACTACTGAGGCAGAGTCTCCTTGAACAATCAACCTAGATCGGGTTTGCCTCTGGAGGATTGTCTTGATGATAGCTGAGGTTGGAAGATCCACCCTGAAAGTGGGTGACACCGTTTCATGTTGTCCTGAACTGTGAAGGAGAGAAGAAAGCCAGAAGAACAAAAATAGCAATAAGCAGGCAGGAAGGGCTTGCTGTTTCTCTCTGCTACTGACTCTGGGTATAATGTGACTAGCTGCTTAAGTCTCTGCCTTGTCTTTCCCTCAACAATGGACTTACAACCTGGAGATGTAAGCCAAATAAACCATTTTCCTGTACATTGCTTTGGTCAGGATGCTTTATCATCTCCAAAGGAAATGAAAGTAGACAAATGATTCATCCAAATTTTAAGTGTGTTTCTACACTAGTGTCTCTTTCTGTGACTTCCTGGCTTCTTCCCTCTGCCTTTCTTATATTGCCTCAGATGTGCTGTGCCAGTCTCTCTGCCTGCTGCCTTCTCCCTGGTGGAGCTACAGTTACTCTGTGGGAGGTTAGGTCATAGATGAGATGAGATGTCTGGAGATACGATTATGTCGAACAGAAGTTGGCTCAGAGTGGGGAACACTGCATTCCTCACTGGGTCTTAACCCTATGTGCCATCACTTGTAGGGATCAAGGTAAGCAGCCCTTGAAAGGAGTCAGGTTGTTGAGGTACAAGTTGAACCATAATGAGAAGATGCCTGAAGCAGTGTCCTATAGCAGCTGCCATCCATAGCGTTGGCACCTTTGTCGGTCACTTCTGCTGGTAGCACTGGTCTTCTCAGTGGCAGGGTCTACAGACCTACCTGCCATGTGCTTTTCTTATTAGGGTTACTCCCACACCACATTTTCATTGTGCCAGGCCAACCAGTCAGCAGGCTTGGCTGACACTGGGGATCACTTCCACTCAGGCTACCATATTAGGGCATTGACTTTCATGTTCACATTAATGGGAGCACTTAGTGAATACCGGGGACCATAATTGCTAGCTTGCAAAAAGACAGAGACACTAACTTCAGGGTAAATATGCTTATATTTCAGACAAACATTTTTTTTTTTTTTGAGACATCTTATTTAGCTCAGATTGGCCTTGAACTTCCAATCCTGCTTCTCCCCACTAAGCTCTAGTATTGTGTACTACTTTGAATTTTCCATTAGCATTGCTAATGAGAAATGTGTATAGTGAAAATTAAAGTGACATTTTAGGCACTTTCTGAATGACTTTAAAAGGATAGCTCATCTTGCAAGCCTAGTTACATGACTTTGACTTTGACCTCAGTACCTCAGTTTTCTCATCTGTAGAATAGACACATTAATATTAGCATCATTGAGATACTGTAGGGATTTAGTAATATAACACATTGAATGATTTATCACAGTCAGTAAAAAATTCGAGTATTTAAAAAATCTGAGCCATTCTTAATGATAGTATTTGAATGTGTTACAGATCACCATTGCTGTTGTGTGTGGGAACCTGATAGCTTTTGAGTCTTCATTGTTGCCAATATGGAAATAGAATCCAGCTCCAGATTTTTTTCCTCTATATATCTTGGGCTGCATCATCCCTTGTCAGCTCTGTGATCCTTTAGTTTTGAGGATCCTCTTCCTTGGACTGACCATGAGAATGTCTGTTCCTCCTGTGAACTGAGTCCCATCTTTAATTATGGGTGTGGTCGTAGGAGACTTGGATCTTTGAGACTTTCTAAAGTCCTCATTCTGGCTGGGGATTGTTCGTGGATTGAGTCGGTTGTTGGTGAAACGGATCTGTTGCACCCTTCTGTTGATATCTGTATGTTTCCTGATCTGCTTAAAATGGCAGCTGAGGGCTGGTTATTTTTGGAGAAGTGAATTCAACTGTTGTGTTGGTTTTGATGCAGTATCTTGTTGGTTAGACCAGGGTGACCCCCAAATCCAGATCCTACTGCTGGAGCCTCTTGAGCTCCAGGATTACACACATTACAACTGTCCATTTTATGGCAGTTTTTAAACTAAAAGATCAATGAGATAGGATAGTAATGGTAAATGCTAAGAGTACTAGCACATTCTAGTCACTGATGACTGTCTGTGCATGGTCACTTGATATTAAGAAATACATGTTCCGAAATCTCTTTGGTTACTTTAGAAAGAAGTTTTTATTCTGAAGGAAAGCTTTGATTAGGGTTTTAACAGCTATCTTTTTTTTTTTTTTTTTAAAGATCTTATTGTATGTGTTTGTGCATGTGTGTTTACCTCTGTAGTTGATCATGGAGCCTGGAAGAACAGACCCTAAAAATGAGGTGGATTTAAAGTCTCATACAATAGGCAACTTTATTCAGTGTCAGACATTTTTTTCTCTGAGGATTAAAAAGAGTCACATGAGTGAAGTCTCTGATTACAAGGGCAAGTGGTCAGACAGCACTTGGCAACAACTTGTTTTTCCATAGAAGCATATGATAACAGCAGCAAGAAGTAATGATTAATTTGGAGTAAATTTACAGCTATCCACTACATATGGGAGAGGCATAAAAGCACATTCCAAAAACAATTTTGTGTTCTGAAGAAACTGAGTTTACAAGACTTTTTTTTATTTTTTTGAATTTTCTCATAAGCACTCAGAAGTCCCTTTTGCAGGACCTGATTCTTAGACTGTGTTCTAACATATGTGCAGATGTCTTCATGTTGTTATAGACTCATGAGTGCTGTTACTTTTTGAGTCCAAAATAGGGGATAGACTTCCCTGGAGCAGCAGTTACAGATGTTTGTGACCTGGCTGACTTGGGTGCTGGGAAGTAAACTTGAGTCTTGTGTAAGAACAGTACTTGCAGGTAACTTCTGAGCCATTCATCTCTCCAGCTCCACAAATGTCTTCTTCATAGTACTTTTTGCAGTTTAGCAAGCTTAGGCCCTTTCTGTGTGTTCTGACATCTGGCAGTATAAGACAAACCTCCCTGCAATGACGAACAGGGATTCTAACCCTAAGATCACATTAGAACAACTTCTGGAGCCTTAAAAATACCCCAACGCTGGGACATTTCCAGTTTTACCTAGTTGGTGTGGTTTGGGACCTAGGTACTGGTATTTTTAAAATACCTTCTAAGGTGATTCAAGGCCGACAGGCTGAGAAGCACTCCTCTCAGTGTAGTAGCTCAGTGAAAGAAGCCTTTGCATGGGAGCAGTTCTCAGATTTCTCAGCAGTAATCCCCTTTTCATTGCCATGTCCATTTGACAGACTTGCAGCACAGCTGTGCTTGGGTAGCAATTTACTCCTCTGTGTTTCAGAATCCTCTGCTATCATCTTGGTGCTTCACGCAGGCTAGGTGGTCATTACCCCCACTGTACTTTTTATGGTTGACTACATAATGGAATGGAGCCCAGATTTAACAGCTAGTTGTTTCCACTTAATCCGGAGCCTTTCTCCTCCAGCAGTCCATGAGGGAATAGATCTACAAGCAAATACTTTCATTGCTCCAGGAGGAGAGGGGACACCAGTTTTGAAATGCTTGAGGCATAAAATGGATCTTTTGTTAAGATCAACAAAGACTTGCTGTGCAGAATATAAGTTGTCAGGTCTAGGCATGTGTCACCATGGGGGTTTGTGCAAGGCTGGGAATGGAACCCAGGGCTTTAAACAGGACACACAGCCTTCTGCTTACCGAGTTACAGCCCCAGCCTTTCATTATGCCTCCAAGCAGCTTGTCTTAATCAGCATTGTGAGTTGTGCAAACCAAGTGGAAATGCATTTGCTCTCAATCATAAAGAACCAGAGAAACCAGGACACCCCCTTTCCTTTATACCCTCTCCATTGTTTCCCTCCCTCATTGTCTTCCCATGTTTAATTGGACCAAAACTGTAGTTGGTGATAATTCTTTGAGTACAATGGAGCATGACCTTGGACTTTGATAATGTATTAAGCTTCAGGTCTGTCAATTGAGAAATGCTAACCACGTATTAGGGAAGAGTAACTCCTTGTGGTTGCGGAACACTTTGTACTTTAGTTCTGTTTTGTTAACCAGTTAGTTTTGTTTTCCTGTGAGCCATGAGTTATTGGCAGATCATTATTGTGTGTGGTTTATAGATGGACGCATTCAAGACTTAACAAGGTTGACTAACCAACCTGAAGGGATGGACCTGGACCTTGGATCTGAATGTAGCCAGCCATAAATCCCTTCATTGTTCTGAGCTTTGCTTAGTGCTTTTACTTAGAGTAGAATACCCCTATTAATTTGACTAAGAGCGCACCAAGGTTCTGTTTGTCCTAACTGTCATAGTTTGAATCTTTTGCGTTGTGTATGCTTGCCTGCTTGCATGTGAGTATGTTCGTGTGTGCATGCATGAGTGCACATGGAGCTCTATGAATATTAAGCATTCTGTCATTCGCCCATGCCAGGTACAGTTGATAGCTGGGAGTGTTTGATGCAGTCAAGAGAGTGTCATCTTTTATTAACAGTTGTGAATTTTGCCTCACCCAGGCCCCTTTAGTGTATTGTGAGTGCAAATGTTCTTGTATGTACTTTATTTGGGCAGTGTTTTCCCTAGTCTGTGTATCTCAAGTGATCATGTTAAGCACTGAAAATATTTGCTTCTGTGGGTGAATCTCCTCCGTCCAACAGCTTATGAAGTGCCTACTACGTGCCTGGTGCTGTTTTTTTTTTTTTTACACTCACCTCAAGAAAGTCTACAATAAAAATAAAAATGTACACCTGTTAAAGAGTAAGAGGCAACTTCCATTTAGCTTCACCTTGATCAGACATTTGGCTTCTGAGCTTTATTGATCTTTTAATTTTGGAGTCACTGTTCTTCGTTCATTATCTGAGAGATACAGGGTAGGGAATGGTTTCCTGTGTCCTGTGTGAGAGCTTGTGGAAAGCTCGTGGCTGTTGGACACTTGCCAGCACACACTTGTTCTGTATGCATTTTCTCCTGTTCCTTTCTCTGCCCAATTCTCTTTTTCCTCCTTCACAAGCAGATTCATATTCCTTCTCTCCCTCCCTTTTCTTCCTTTCTTCTCCCACATCCTGTCTTAGGTAGTGGTACACACCTAGGATTGAGTGTGTGGGTATGTGCACACAGGCCATAGCAGGACATTCATCAGTGCCTTCCTCCTTTGCTCCCTCCTTTATTCCCTTAGGGCAGCATCTTTCACTGAATTTGAGACTCACTGTTTTACTAGGCTGGTTGGCCAGGGAGCTAGCTGCTAGTATCCAACTGTCTCCACCTCTCAATACTGGGGTTATAGGCATGTGCAGTCATGCCCAGCTTTTTATGAGCACAGTGGAACTCTCAGCTTTCTTCTTCTTCTTCTTTTGTAGAGAAAACTTTCCTTCCCAGTGAGTCATTTTCTCCGCCACTGCCCCCTTTAAGAAACTGAGTGTTATATATCCCAATCTAGCCTTCAGCTTGCTATTTCCCCAAGGATTGATCTTGAACTCCTGACCTCTTGTCTTTACCTCACAAGTGCTGGGATTACAGGTGTGTGTGTTACCATCCCTAGTTCTCTTTTGGATTGCTAACTCCTGTATCAGATAGATGCAGCTTGGCTTGACTGAGTGTGTGGAAAATAGGAAGAAGAATTTGGAATACAAGAAGGCATCTTAGCCTTCCAGAGCAGTCTTGTTGTATGGCACACTGTCTTGTGTGCATTCTGTCATCACCCAGGAAGAACTGGAGGTGAGCCAAGGAGGGAAGACAAATATACAAAAGCATCCTGGATTCTTAGATGGCTACAACAGATGCTTCTATAGAAACCAGTAGCGGGAAGTGGGTGTTAGAATATCATGTGAAGTCTTTCTTAAAACCCCAAACAAAGCAGTAACAATCCTTACGTCTTTTGGTGCCATCAGAGGGGTCTTTTCAAGTCTTATAAAAGAAGAATTGTTTATTGTTCAGGTATTTGTTATACTGAAATTCTTTTCAGATTCTCTAGCCATGATTATCTGTACATAACACTTGTGGCCCTCAGATTCAATTATTCCCAGGAAGGAAGCCCACACCATGGGTTTCTTCCTCTTCTGCTTTGTCGCTTCTGTGGAGACCTCCATTTTTCGAGTACTTTTACATAGCCCACATTTGCATAAGCAGTATGTGAGAATTGGCTTCTGAGTTAGGGAATGTGGTTGATTACATCTCTTGATATAACAATTCAATATTCTGTTAATCCACATCGATGGGATAATTCTTTATCCTTGCAGACAAAGCCCTAGTTTTAATCAGCTGTTTATTTTATACATGAAATTGAGTTCAACAGGTACGTCTTGATTAGTTTAGGCTAATATTTTAAGATATTATTTGAGAGGAGTGTGTGTGCATGTAGACAGGGTTTTCTGTGTCCTTGGCTGGCCTTGAACTTGATAATGTAGCCAAGGATAACCTTGAACTTCTTTCTTGCCCACACCTTCCAAGTTCTGGGATTTTTGAGTCTGTACTATTCCAAGGGCCTCATATATACTGAGCAAGCACTTTCTCAACTGAATCACATCTTGGTAATTTCCTAGGTGGCACAGTATTAGAACCAATATTTATTTAGCAGGACGACCTCCCCGCAGATACCACCACAAAAAATAAAGGCTGGATACTGACCTTGATCCTTGTAACACCACCCTATTCCTGCCCCCTTCTTAGGAAGGAACAACCCCAAACCACTTAAAATATTTGACAGCTTCTCACTTGGCTTGTGATTGCTGCCAGGTTTGGTGTGGAAACACTTGCTCTTTCATCACTGGATAGTTTGATCTCAGGTAGCTGGAGACCCTTGAAGGCCTCAGTTGGGCCCACCACCCCTCTTTCTCCCCCTCTTTTCTTCCCTTCTTCTCTTAGTTAAGGTTTTATTGCTATGAATGGATACCGTGATGAAGGCAACTCTTATAAAGGTGAATATTTAATTGGGGCTGATTACAGTTTCAGAGGTTTAGTCCATTATCATCATGATGGCAAGCATGGCAACATTCAGGCAGACACAGTGCTGGAGAAGAGTTCTACATCCTAATCTGAAGACAGCCAGGCAGAAACAGACTCTTCTGCACTGGGCAGAGCTTGGAACTATCAAATCCCACCTACATAGTGCCACACTTCCTCCAACAAGGCCACACCTCCTTACAGTAGCACTTCCCTTGGGCCACACATATTCAAACCACTACACTCCTCTATTCACCATAAGCCTGCTCTGAAGGCATGGCTTCTTGAAGCCAGGCTCTAGCTAAAGTCTTAGGCTTAGTGTCCAAATCCTTTGATCACCCTCACTAAGCAGCAGGGGGAAATATTCATCTATACTGTCAGTAATAAGTTAGTCAAGGTCAGGTCTATTCGAACTTTAACTCTTACACTTTAGTTACTGAGATTTTGAGATTAGGAATCTGCAGAAGGTAAAGATGCTTCCATCACTTTACTCTGTGAGTGAAAGTGTTTGTTCTTAGCCCCTGGCATGATTTAAATGATGCTTTGTGACTGACTTAATTTACAGGGATTTACCTCATTCCTGAAGTTTGCTTTAGCAGCTTTGGGTAGCATTAGTGTTTTGTGTGATATTTCAAAAGACTGTTTGATCCAGTGGTAATCCCTTTGGTAGCTATTTTGTTGCTAGAATTCTTCCCCTGGGGCAGATGTGAACAATGGCTACCTTCTTTTAAGACCTTTACCTACCAAAATATGATAATTCCACCACAATTCATCTTGAGTCTTTTGGTCTTACTTAGAAAGCATAAGTGAGAGGTTACTGACAGGAATATGGGTAACCCCAAAACAACTATACTGCAAAATCTTCACTCAGCAAAGAGAGGGATTTATCATGGCCACATGGATGGAGCACCTTCCCCCTAATCTTCCACAACCTATATTATGTTCTAGCATCTGCCCTAGACTCCTGTTTGCATCCAGTTAGTGAAAATTTGCATATACATGGTTGGAATACATATGGTTGGAAGGAGTGGCTGGAATATAGATGCAAGTTAAGTGACCCCTTCCTACATCTTTCTGTAAGTTGAAGTCAACAGACCACATTCCCTTTTGAGATGGATTCTTGAAAGTCATCAATCACAGCTGATCTCATGAGGCAGGTGGCAGTGTGTGTAGGTAAACTGGCTCCTTACAACTCTACTGTTCTACAGCTCTCCAGTAAGGCTTCCAGGTGCCTGAAACACGCTTTCCCTTTCCCTTCATAAACTGTGTGTTGAGGTGCAGCTCCATCATGGTGGAGAACAAGAGTACAGGAGCTTGAAGCAGGTAGTTAGCATATCCATAGTCAGGAGAGAAAAATGATTACAGGCTATGTTCCCTTTCTCCACTTATACAGTGAATGCCCTGCCTAGGGAATAGTTTCACCCACAGTTAAGGTGGATGGTCTTACCATTATCAGTCAAAGTAATCAAGACCTCCACCTCTCCAGGCATACCCAGAAGCCCTTCTGGATTTTGTCAAAATGACAATGAATCCTAACTATCACCAGGCTTTTCTTCCTTCACTCCCTATTATCGTTTTCCACAGGGTTTCCTAGTGAACATTGAGCTTGTGGTTGAGTACATTTCTGACCTCGCCAGAATGCCCTACCTGCTTCTGTCTCCCCAGTGTTGGGATTGCAAGCACAAGTTACTGTACCTAGATTTGGCCGAAGACCGAGCCAGGTATCCATTCAAGGTTAGAGATCGGGAGACGTTCAGCTGGTAAATGTACTGACCTTGCACGTCTGAGGATCTTAAGAGTCCTCAGTAAGCCATGTCAAAAAAGCTGAGCATGGTGATGCACACATATAATCCTAGTTCTGTGGAAGAGACAAACTGATCCTTGAGATTGCCTGCTCAGCCAGCCTAACCTGCTTAGCAAGTTCCACACAACTCAGAGACCCTGTCTCAAAAAAGTAAGGTGAACAGCTGTTGTGGAATGAATGACACCTGCATTTTCCTGGCTTTGAACTCACAGAGATCACCTGCTTCTTAAAGGAGTGCACTACCATGCCTGTCTGTACTGTATTTTCATACACACAGTTGCACATACATATCTCAGCTCTGTACCCTCATAGTCAGAAATTAGCACAGGAGATTCAAAATAATATTCTTAGCACCCCTGTGGCACAGAACCCAAGAGCTACTGAGAGAGGGAGAAGAAAATCGACAGCATGTCTTCAGGTGCTCTCCTTTTTAATGCTTAAGGCAAATATCAGAAATGGGTCTCAGAACTTTGATCTCATTTTAGTTAACCCAGTACTCCAGGGAGTGGATGGATTCAAGATGAATTCCCAACACTGTGAGTGGGAGCTTTAAGAGACTTTGTTATTGTTGTTGTTCAGCAGAAAATATTACAGAAATAAATGTCATCTTTCGAGATCACTCTTTTGATTCAGTGTTGAAGATTTGTGCCACAAGACCTCCCTAGACCATCGTAGATATTGTTGCCCTTCCATTTGTTGCCTGTTAACCCAGGAGTGTGACAGAAGCATGATGTCTAGAGATTGCCAGAGAGTGAGAACACTTATCCTGGAATTGAAGGGGTAGGGGCTGAAAACCGATTCAGGGCAAAGTCCTTGTCACTCACAGGTTTCACTGTATGGCTCAGCCTTAGAAGGACCTTGGTGCTAGGAGAGATCAGACTCCTGGACTCTGGCTGTGCAGTGCTGTTTTACATACTTCTGAGTAAGGAGGACATATGTTAATTCTAGTACAGAAGCTTCAGTCTGATTATTAGGGAAGGTTGACAGGTTTGAGGGTGTCGGGCAGATGCATATACTTGATCAACAGCAGGCCTTTGTTGTAGGAGAAATGGCTTTCTGGCTGTGATTGATTGGCATATCTAATGGACTTAGTGCAAGCCTCCATTAAGCCGTTCCTTCAGCTTGCCATCAGAAATAATACACACTTGTGTGTATAGAAATGTTAAAGTGACATACGGAAGATCAGAGAAATATTTATCTTTATGTAGAAACTGCTTGTCTGTCCTTTGGACAACAAACTTTTTGAGGGAGTGTCAGCATGTGTCTATTCATGTTATTTTCATTTTTAATTATGTGTAGCTTTTTATCTGTCTGTCTGTCTGTCTGTGCTCACTGAGGTCAGAAACATTGGATACTCCTGGAGCTAGGGTAATGCACAGTGGTAAGCACCTGATGTGGGTGCTGGAAACCCAGCTTAGGTTCTGTATAAGACTAATAGACTCCTTTAACCATTGTGTCATTTTTTCAGCTTCATACTATACATTTGTTTGTTTATTTTTTGAGACAGGATTTCTTTATGTAGCTCTGGCTGTTCTGGAACTTGCTTTGTAGACTAAGCTGGCATTGAACTCACAGAGATTACCTGCCTTTGCGTCTATTTCTCCCTCCTAAAGGCTGGGATTAAATGTGTATTGGAGTGTACCACCATGCCTGTCTTACTATTTTATAGATGTGTGTAATTGTGATATCTCTCTCAACTAGGAATTGACTTTGCTGTGGTTAAAGGGGTAGAAAATAGTATTTGTACACACACACACACACACACACACACACACACGTACTATTAGTTTTGTATGATTGACTCTGGATATGAGAATATTAACTGTTAAAATACTCAAGTAATTCCTTCCCTGTTGATTCTACCCTTCCCCCATTTAGCTTTGCAACTTCATTTAAAAGCTCTCATTTAATCTTTTATGAAGTAGATTCTTAAATCACACTAGTTGATACCTATTGAGGACTCTAAATTACCTGACTAAGCTCCTCAGGGTCAAGGACAGAGGTGTTCAAGAAACTGGTATTCGCTTTCTTTCTTTCTTTTTTTTTTTTTTAATTTTAATTTATTTTTTGGTTTTTCGAGACAGGGTTTCTCTCTTAGCCCTGGCTGTCCTGGAACTCACTCTGTAGACCAGGCTGGCCTCGAACTCAGAAATCTGCCCATCTCTGCCTCCCGAGTGCTGGGATTAAAGGCATGCACCATCACTGCCCAGCGGTATTTGCTTTCTACTTTCATGAACTCTGTTATAATTAGTTCAAATACTTCGGATCCTCGAAAATATTAATAATCACATCAGCACTCATTTGTCACTTAGAAGATATAGTTGTGGCTGTCCATAAAGTTGGCAGCAGATGTAGGATCATATCCATCATTTCTGTGTTGAGCCCACTGTAGTTTGGGGAAATGGCAAGACAACCAGTTTAAGCACAATAAATGTTGGTGTTAGTAGTGTGATAGCTGCTTTAATAAAGGAATGTTAGGGGCTGGAGAGATGGCTCAGTGGTTAAGAGCACTGACTGTTCTTTCAGGGGTTCTGAGTTCAATTCCCAGCAACCACATGGTGGCTCACAACCATCTGTAATGGATCTATTGCTCTCTTCTGGTGTGTCTGAAGACAGCTACAGTTTACTCATATAAATAAAAAGTAAATAACCCCTACACCCTAAATATAGGAGGATGAAGTTTTTTTCTGACTTAAAGTTTGAGAGAGCCATTCAATCCATTATGACTAGGAAAACAGGACTCCAGAAACAGGGACAGGAAACCAGTTTGTCACATTGCAACTATAGTTAGAAAACAGAATGCCAACAGGAAGTGAGGTTAGGCTACAAAGCATCAAGGTCTTCTCTTAGTGGCTGGCCTCCTCCATTAGGGCCCTACCTCCTAAAAATTCCACAGCCTTTCCAAGCAGTGCCACCAGCTGGGGACCAAGGGTTCAAATACACGAACTAGCAAAGGGCATTTCACATTCAAACTACGAGTACCATCTTGAAACTCTCTTGACGATGCTTTAAGTTGTTAAGGACGCCTTCTTGGTGATGTGTGCATCTGGCCTGAGATGGTGGCTAGAGTTCTGAAAGGCTGATGTTTAACTTAGGGTTTCATCTGCAGACAGCAGTAATATTCCCTGGATCCATCCAGCTGTTGTGAAGATTGCATGGGACAGATACACACACAGCTCGTGTAGCAGTCTTGGTGATGGAGAAATTACCAGGGATGATGGATAACCACATCAACAGTCCTTTGTTCTTTACAACAAACCTCCTCTGCAGACAGCAGCACTTTTTCCTGTCTACAAATGTATAGAAGGGGTTATCCACCTAGAACTTGGTATGGGCAGCCTTTGAATCTGGATGTTTCTCTCCTAGTTACCTTTGTACTCTTTATGCTACTCAGGAGGCCTGAGATGATTCCAGCTGCTTCCTGCTTCATTATCCTCCTAACTGTCCCACTGAGAGCAGTCTGCAATTGCCTACCCCTCTTTTCCCTGCCTCCTGGTCCTGCCATGAGTCACTGCTGAGCCATTTGTGTCAGAGAAGAAAATGGGGGCTTGCTATTCGCATGTAGCAATTTGCTGTGCATTCTTACTTATTTGTCGGGGACACCAGCCGAGAAGTGTTCATCAAGAGGCATCATGTTTGTTAAGGGACCACATGGTGTATTTTAAAAGCTCTCAGCTCTCTCTGGCTTCATCGATTGTGCTTTAGCATAAGGAATAAAGTGTTACTGAGCCTTTTATTAATAATACACATGCTTTCCATTTAACTTTGACTGGTTAAATCTGGCATAAAATGGATTCTTGCAAGTCAGACTCCCTGGGATGTAGCTTCTCTTACACTATTTATTCTGAGAATCATTTGTGAACAGGGGATTCAGTCTTTTTCTTGAACCTAATGCTCTGGACTGCATTTCCTCCATTTGTTTTCTTTCCTGGTGAGTGTGTGTGTGTGTGTGTGCGCGTGCACATGTGTGCTTTCATGAACACATATGACTGAGTGCAGAGGCCAGAAGAGAGCATGATATCCACTGGATCTAGAGTTAGAGGCACTTGTGAACCATACAATAGAGGAAGTAAAGCACAGATCCTCTGCAAGAGCAGAGTCTGCTCTAGACTGTTGAGTTATTTCTTTAGCCTTGTGTACACAGTCAATCATTTGTATTTTGTGCATTTTTCAAAAGTGGGTAGCCAGTACAGGAAGTTTACAATCATGCTGAATTAATAGATGGCATAGTTACTTTACAGGTAAGAAATGGGAGTAAAGGGGTTGATATGGTGGTACTGTCCATAAATTTCAGATATTCATAGCTCAGATAGGAGTTTTGTTTTGTTTGCCCCCTCCCCCCAATAGCTTGTAGGTGACAAAGCAAATTTGAAATTTCTACTACCAATGCTGTCAGAAACTTTGCTATCTTGTATGTGGGGTTTTGTCGTTGTTGTTTGTTTTGTTTTGTTTTATTGTGGTTTAGTGATAGTTTCTGCCCAGGCTACCCTCATACTTGCTGTATAGCTGAAGATTACCTTGAACTCTTAATCCTTCTGCATTCACCTGTGATTGCTAGGAATACAGACCTGTCCCACCTCATCTGAGTTAAGTGGTGTTGAAGAGCAAACCCAAGGCTTTGTCCATGTAATGTAGTCACTCTGCCACCAGCAGCACAGCCCCATCTCTTGCTCTCCCCTTTCCCACTGCTGTGTCTCTTGTTCTGAGTCAGCAATCTGTGTCCAACCCCAGTTGTATGTTAGCGGAATCACTGATTTATACAATTCTTGATACTGGTGAAATTCCTATTTCACATGAACATATTACTAGGTAACCAAATTTAAAAAAGCAAAAATTTGATTGCCAAAGATTGGGGTGGAAGAGCTCCTGATTCAACCTTTCCTCTGGCTTCTGAGAAACCCACATGAGGCATCAATTAAACTCTGGCCATAGTTAAGGGCATGAGCTTCAGAACGACTTTTTGTTTTTGTTTTTGTTTTTTCACCACAATTAAGATTGTAACAGGGAAAAAGTTATTTCTGTTAAAATCTGTTCTTTTCTCTTGCTTTTGTACCCGCTGGACACACTGGAGAGTTTTAACTGTATATTATAGGGTTATATCACTGAAAACTCTTGGATTTGGTAGGCACTTCCGGTGTTCAATGACTTACTGTGTTCTTCTGCTTGGACCTTTTATAAGATCACCGAACATCATCTTCAAAACCTGGCCTTGGCTCCATAAACATGTATAATTTTGACAATTACCTTTTAGAGTTCTAGACTTTAGGAATGTGTCAGGCATATTTAATGTACTTTAACCCCTGAGTATCTTCAATAACAGGGACTTAATTTTTCTCTGTCTGAATAGCAGAATAAAGTGATGTACTGACTGGTTTTGTGTCAACCTGACACAAGCTGGAGTTATCACAGAGAAAGGAACTTCAGGTGAGGAAATGTCTGCATGAGATCCAGTTGTAAGGCATTTTCTCAATTAGTGATCAGGGGGGGAGGGCCCCTTGTGGGTGGTGCCATCCCTGGGCTGGTGGTCTTGTATTCAATAAGAAAGCAATCTGAGCAAGCCAGGGGAAGCAAGCCAGTAACATCCCTCTGTAGCTTGTGCATCAGCTCCTGCTTCCTGACCTGCTTGAGTTCCAGTCTTGACTTCTTTGGTGATGAACAGCAGTGTGGGCGTGTAAGCTGAATAAACCCTTTGCTACCCAACTTGCGTACTGGTAATGATGTTTATGCAGGAATAGAAACCCTGACTACGATAAGTGATAAAAGTTGGTTTAGTTGAGATTGGGCTAGGGGACATAGCTCAGTTGATAGAATCCTTGCTTCATATATGCAGAGCTCTAGGTTCTGTTCATGGCAATGCATAGACTGGGTATGACATTGAATCCAGCACTGGGGAGGTCAACTTCATTCTTCCTGAGTCACAGAGTAAGCTTCAGGCCTGTCTAGGCTACGTGTTCTTAAAATAAGGACAAGAAGTGTACACGTGTGTATATGTATGATGTTTTAAGTGTACATCCAAAGTTAGGGGAAACACCAGGTACCTGCTTTGTGTGAAACCCCACCTACATTAAAGTTGGTTCTTTTGGAAAGATAATTGGAGGAGAAAAGTAGTGTGACATTTAGGATAAGCTAGCTTTAAGTGGAAGTTTCACAGCAGGAGCTTAGGGTCTATTCCTGGGGCTCAGTATCTGTAGGGTAAGCATAATCCTTTGGTTTGTATGAAGTGTGACAGGGATGGAATAATTCAAGGATCAGTGCCTGGTGGGGAACCATGTACAGGGAGCACTGAGGGAGAGGGGATATAGGAGGAAAGACTAGTCCAATATTTCTTAGGAATTGTATGTTCTCTGTCTTTCATTCTGTCCTACAGAAACGCAAGGCCCTTCAGCCAGGCCAGAGGTTTTGTCCTTTCTTGAGACAGATCCTGTTGTGCATCCATGGTAGTTTGGATCTTGCCACATAGCCTAAACTCCTTAGTTGGAGACGTCTGGACATCTTGCTGCATCAGCCTGTCTGTATCCACCACTATGGCTAGCTTTGTGTTTTTGAAAAGCATTGGTAGTCTAATGTTTTTTGTTCTTTCCTAATTCAGCTACCTGATGTCGTTTTACTTGATTGCTGTCATATACAACGATGTGTGTTACTGAGTAACTGTATATGGAAGGAGACCCAAGTGTTGAGGAAGCACAGAGAAATCTGCTTGTATCCCAAAAAGCATTTCTCATAGTTAAATGACATGTTTTTATTGGCTTTTGTTGAGATTAAGCGCTGAAACAAAATTATGATTCTTGTGAAGACTTGAGCCTATTAATACCCGTTTCGGTTGTTTACTACTAATTTAGAGAGTCTGATATCTGTAGGGGAAGCCTTTCATAAAAGCACACACTTGTTAAGTGTTCCACTAGGAGAAGCATTGTGTCCCAGAGGGTGTTAAGATGAAGCAATTGAACATGGTTTCATTGAGCTCAGAGAATTGACTCTGCTTGGTGATGCTAGCAAAGGGGGCTCCAGCGGTCAGACTTTGGACAGTGACCAAACTTGAATGGAAAACATTGAAGGAATGAAAATGTGTGAGTGAATGGGTGGGAGGAAAGTCACGATACCCTTGAGAATGAAGGCCATGCTAACTTCTTATTCTGACAGTTGAAAAGAAAATGGCAAGAGTTAAGCATCTTCATTTTCCTTGGCTTGAATGAGAAACTAGACTTTTCTATGACTGTTAAAAGAAAACTATAGAAATGGGTACTACTTTTTTTTTTTGGTACTTTATTTACACTTCAAATGTTTTACCCTTTCCAGGTCTCCTCTTTGGAAACTCCCTATCTCATTCCCCCTCCCCCTGCCTCTATGGGGGTACTCCCCCACCCACCCACTCACTCTTGTCTTCCCTCCCTGGCATTCCCCTACACTGGGGCATCTAACACCCTCAGGCCCAAAGGCCTCTCTTCCCCCTGATGGCCAGCAAGGCCCTCCTCTGCCACATATGTGGCCAGCACCATGGGTCCTACTAATAAAATGTTGTACACACGAAGTGTGCATCAGATCCCATTACAGATGGTTGTGAGCCACCATGTGGTTGCTGGAGAATTGAACTCAGACCTCTGGAAGAGCAGTCAGTGCTCTTAACCACTGAGCCATCTCTCCAGCCTAGGTAGCAAGCTCCTTTACCCATTTAGCCATCTCCCTCGCCCCTCGACTGGCTCTACTTCAGAAACTTTCTGTTATGGCTAGGATGGGACTCTTTGGATGTGCTAGAATGGTTTAGGAAGTATATATTAAGGATTTTGCTATTAAAGTATATCTATAATTCATTTATAATGTTTCTAAGAAATAAGGTGTTATACTTTTAGCAAATGTGACAAAAATTTAAAAGCTCTGGATTGCTGTATTAGACATGGGTATTTCTTTGAGATTTTCAATTAATTTGAGAAAAATTTCAACTGAAAAATGGGCTGACTGGACTCATCGTGTTACTTAGTGGCAGGTGATTCTGTATTGTCAATGTAGATTTAAGATAAAATGATGCTATTGGGTACTCTGTGGGACTGGAGAAATGGCTCCATTGTAAAGAGTATGTGCTGCTCTTCCAGAGTTTGATTTCCCAGCATCTACATCTATACATCTGTCATGTCACAACTATCTGCAACTTCAGCTCCAGGGGATCTAACACCCTCTTTTAGCCTCTGTGGGCATAGTGCTCATCCCACAAGCAGGCAGGCAGGCAGGCATGCGTGTGTGCACACACACATACACATACACACACACAGACACACACACTCACTCACTCTTTCCTATCCTTAAAAGTGTGATCTAGGCCTGTATGTGGTGTGTGGCATAGGCTCTTGCATGGTCCAATAAATGGCAGTCTTAATATGCATCTTATGTGTAAGTTAAGAAGTGAGACATCAAGATATTAGAGAAGTGCAAAAAACAGGTTCTTAGGTACCAAGATCTGGTAGGGATATTGATACTGAAGTGTGAATTTTCATCACTAGGTAGGGGCTTCCTATGAGTTTGTTAGCCGAGTTCTTCCATAGGCATATATGAGAGGTCAGGATTGAAGAGTCCTTTTAGTGAAGATAGTAACAATCTGAGTGAAGAAAATCTCGTGTTTTTAAAAAGGTGGTATACTTAGTGCAGTGCCTGGGGAGTCACCAGTTTTCAGTAAATACTTGTGGAGTGAACAAGATGTTGATTACTATTGAAAGAACATCGCCCTTGGAAATGCTGGACTCTGGAATGTCAGTGTAACATGTAGTAGCTGGTCTTTGCTACTTTGTGGGTTCTTTTTCCAACCCTTTATCCCTGCCATAGTTTCATCCCTAACACTAGGTAGGAGAGAAACAAGGATAGAGTAGAGAAAGGAATTAGGAAAATCCCTGAATCTAATTTCTTTTGCTTCTTATTTGACCAAGGCTATGAATACACTGCAACCAACAACCACTGACCACTCCTGTCAGGGGCTCTAGCATTTATATACCTTCTGAAAAGTTCCCAGAATTCCATACGTCACACAATTGTGGAAATTACCTGCAGCTAGCAAATCCATGCTTCTGCTAGAGCACGAGGCAAATCATAGTCAGCCGCTGTGGACCGTCCAAAAGCATCTCCAAATCCTCACATCTGGGAATAAAATGCAAACATATTCTTACATTATTTCTGTGTTTTTTAAAGAAACCAAAATTCTAGAAATTTTACTACAGGTAGATTGCTGATATTTCACATTCCTGTAAAGACAGAGATCCTTACTTATCCATAAGGAAACCTTCTGATGGCTTAAGTCAAATGGTAATCAGTCTGCACCTGCAGGGTAACTATATGGACACATGCTGTGTCCTTCCCTTCTGGAGATAAGGAAATTTAGATTCAGAGGTCTGAAGCTATTTGCAGAATAGTCCACATCAAGATCTTGATAACTCAACCTTGATTTTCCAACTCTTTAATAATTGTCATCATTCAGCAATCAATGCCAGTGTGGTTTTGCTTTGAGAAGTGATCTGTTGATTAGCATCTCTGTATCATGAGAGAGTGATTAAGCATGAAGAGAAAAAGTAATAGAGGAAATGTCCACACATTGGCTAGTCCTTGTTAGCTATTCACTTCCCTACTCATCATTTGGCCTTTTGAGTAATGAGGTAATAAAATTGAAGCAGTAGAACTATTTGTGATTTATAAACAAACCTCTCCGTTTTACTTAATAGGGTATAGTTATTAGGAAGAATGATAAACCCTAGTTAATCTTAATGTAGACCACTTAGTAAAGGATATATTGAAACAGCATTAGCCTGCCTCTCCTTTTCCCCCCATCCTCCCTCTCTCTGCTGAAAATGAGTTTACTTCTTCCCATCCAGTACAGATGTGGCTATTGTTATAAGAGATGTGTCATGACCACTTACAATCTCAGTGATGGGAATCAACCATCTGCACGTAGACAAACACAAGATGTGCCTAGGTAGAATATGGTCTTCTAGCTTTCAGAAGATCAGTGACGTGTTTGGTGTAGAGGGGCTCAGCAGATAAGGTTCTGTCAGTTTTCAGAAATCATACCAAGACAGCAAAGAGAAACATGACCAACACTAAAGAGATGATGAGCAATATATATTTTATACCCACATTAATATTTCATTGGCAAGAAGGTCAAAATCTACATTTAAATGGAAATATTTAAAAAGCAGAAGCATAATATTTGGCTAGGTGAAACGCTGGGGATTTCCAAGCACACAGGCTGCACCCCTGTGCCTCTGACTTGACAGATCTGCTGTTTCTTGGAATATCCTGGGGCTTTTAATTGCTTCAGGCTCCTGGGAAGACTTCAGCCCTACATTTTAAGTGTTCCTCTATGTGACCCTTAATTGGGTTACATATTACCTAGCATCAGGCCTGTGGACAGGGTCCTCTCTGAGTATTGTCATTGTATGTAAATATCTAGAATTCTGTTTTACTCATGTTGTAAAATGGATGTAATAGGATTGTGGACCACCAGGAAGTTTGAAGTCATGGAAAACCCAACTAAACGTGTACTGACATAAAGTACCAGAACCATCAGGGCATATATGCGGGGAACACACATTCAAATTCTGTTCACTCCTTCTTTCTGCTATTCATAGTGAGTATTAGACTTCATTCACAGCATCTCAGTTGTAAGGTGGATGGATGGCTGCTTACATGGTATTCCAAGAATAACTACGTCATTCACTCCAAGAAGGAAGGGTGCCCAGAAAAGGAACCTTTGTGGTTTCTGTTCTGTTTTGTTTCCAGGAGGAAAGCATTCCCCCAGTAGCCTGAAGAATATTTTTTCTACCCCATTGACCTGACTTGTATTGTGGCTTGATTGTCCCCAACAGGCTCTTGTGTTTGAAAGTTGATTCCTAGCTGGCAGTACTGTTCTGAAAAGTGGAGAAGACTTTGGAAAGTTGAGTCTTACTTGAGGAAGTGGGTCACTTGGTGGGGTGCCTAGAAAATTTATATCCTTATCTTACTTCCTGTCTTCTCTGTGCTTTCTGACGTAGGATGCAGTGTGATGACGATTTATCTCTTCTTCCTGTCTCCACAGTGCTTCTCTACCGTAATGGCCTGTGTCCCTCCAAACTGTGAGCCCTTCCTTAAGTTTTTTCCTGTCAGTTACTTGATCACAACAATAAAATAAATATCGAATACAACTCTTTTACTGCCTCCCCGATCACTGATAAAGGAGTAAAGGTGTCTGCAGTGGTTTGGGTCTCTCATACTTGGTTCCTGAACTTGGTTCCATTGCTTCTCCTGTAAACCCCAAACCTACTGTTAAACAAAAGGAGTGGAAAGTGTGTTGTCTGTACGTAGATATTCTGGTGGGAGTGCCTGAGTGTGGAGTGACTGCACATGAAATAATACTGCTACCGTGCTTGGGGGCTGGGTAGGTTTCTAGTTCTTGACCTCTTGTCCAAAGCACTGAAAATACAGGCTTTGCAAAGCAAAGAAGATGGCATTATTTGAAGCACATCTTTTTTTTATTATCATGCAGGCCCCATCCCATCATGCATCTGATTTTAATTATATTCACGGTCAGCTACAGACGTAGGGAGAATCCTCTACTTACTATCTGAAAGGTTGGTAGAGAACATAGTTTCACCTTACTGCACACGGATATAAAACTAGTTTTGGCTGGATCATTTCTTATAGTACTCATACCTTAAAGGTATGTAATTGGAAATATAGTTGAATAGAGCCTCTTCAAATTTGCTTGGTACCAGAGATAGAGAAACTTAAAATTGTTTATAAATTGGAGTTTGCGTAGCCCGATACAGATGGAGGGCCAAGTTCACAGGTTGCTAGGTGCATTGTTTGTAGAAAGCTGTGTATGCATAGTACATGCTGGTAAATTAATTAAGCAGCCAAGTATACTATTGTAAGTGTGTGTGTGTGTGTGTGTGTGCCCACCATTAAATGGGTACTAACCTATTTCCTATGCTGATCTGCCTCAGAATGTCACTTGATGATACTTAGTTGCTCCTAGGTTTATAAAGAGCTACAATTCACAGATCAGATACAGATCTAGAGAGGCAAAGGTGGTCCTTTGACTCTGACTCCTCCCTAGAGAAATAGCAGTGAGGAGTGTTTGCTGATAAGGGAGGATCCAACTCTCTAAAGCTGTGTACATGAACAATTACCCCCTGGATAGACCTGTGTTCACCCTAGGTGGAACTAAGGTGGGCATCCAGTCCTTCCTGTTGTACTCTGTCCATTTCTCTGTGTTTATCAGGGTCGTCGTTGCCTCGTGATATAATGAGTGTTTAGGCTAAATTACTACTCCCCTTCTTGTTCATTTTCACATTTGTTACTGTTGTGTGCATGAGTGCACATGTATTTGGGTGCAGATGTGTGTGTAAACCACAGGTCAACTTCAGATGGTATTCCTTGGTAGATAGCTAACATGTTAATTTTTGAGACAGGGTATTTCTTTGTGACCTGGTGCTCACTGATTCCTCTAGTCTGGATGGACTTTTTCCTGTCTCCAACTGTCTAGAACTAGGAACACAAATGTGAAGCACTATACCTGGCTTTAAAACAATATGGTTTCTAGAGATCGAACTCAGGTACCCAAGCTTGAATGATGAGTGTTTTACTGACTGATCTGCTTCCCCTTAATTCTTAGGTTTTATGGTTATTTTCTGGGTACTTGGTACATTTGATTACTATTCTACATACATTTTTTCTAGTGTACTGATATCTTCAACATTTGCCATATTTAAGTATAGTCTGAGAGTAAAGAGGAAAAAATGTTTTTTCTTACAAGTATTTCGATTATTCTTGCTGGGTAGCTTTCTTTATGCAAGCCCAGAACACCTTATCATATCACTGGATCTTACTAGTTTTCAGTCAGATGAAATCTGTCAAGTATTTAAGAGTGACTTTGTAGAGTTTTAAAACATTACATTTTGTCATATTCTTTTAGCCAGCCCCTTCTCCTTAAATCTTTTCGGCCATAGGCTCAGAACCACAGAGACCAATACCAAACACTAAGGTCTGCTTGGCACTTTCTGTGTACCAGGTAGGATCCTAAACGTTTTATGAGTATTGCTTTACTTAATCTATTCTCTGTAGCTTTTTGATCTTGACTTTTGAATTGCTAAAAGTCATTTCAAAATGACTGATGAAAGAATGGTACAGATCAGGCTAAGTCATTTGTACCACCTCCTAGTGTAGCTAGTGGTCAAGACACAACTGGAATTGAAGCAGTTGTGCAGTAGAGCTCAACTTAACCCTGCTATGGATTGGAAGGATCTCTGTATTTCTTGCTCCCTTTATATCTAGTGATTTTTTAGGTGTTAGTTGGTTTACCTGTCTTGAGCCAGGTATAATGATGTAAACCAGCACTTGGAAGGAGAAAGGGTCAGGAGTTGAAGGACACCCTTTATCTTTGCTACATGGTAAGTTTCAGGATAGCCTGGGCTTTCTGAAACAAACAAATAAACAATAGAGAACTCTGTCATTCATATGTCCCATTAGATAATACTATGTCAAGAGGACAAGTTGTAAAGCTTCTTCAAAAGAAGCCTGACTTGTTCTTTTGTTTGTGGTTGACTGCAGCCTGAGGGTTTGGAAACACTTAGGGAGATGAGATCTAATGTCCTTTCGTTGAGAAATACAAAAGGCTTCACAGGCTTGTGCTGTAGCTCAATTGGTAGTCGCCTACCTACCATATAGTAGGTTCTGGGTTCAGTTCTCAGCACATGTCCAGGTGGAGACAAGGGATTAGAAATTCAAAGTTATCCTTGCCTATACAGTGAGTCAGAGGCCAACCTGTGCTGAGACCCATTCTCATTAAAATCACCAAACAGCTCACTAGCCCAGTCAGTCACCTTGTGGTAATAATAGCTGGGCCTAAGATTCCCTCAGGAGATTCTGTCATTGCTGGTAGGTCATGGTGAAAACTTTACATTTCATCCATAGTGTGCTGAATTCACAGTAAGAACTCGGTTCCACTGTGGAGTCTTAAAGTGGGAGTGTGACGTATTCAGAGCGTAGAATGATGGTGGTTCTACCATACATAGCCTCTTAAAAGAAGACACCCTTGTGCTCAGTACTAACACATCTCAAACTATTTACCTGGCCATCCTCATTTTACTGTTATTCATTTATGTATTTTTTCTTCCTTTAGTTCATTTTGTTGTTCAAAAGGCCATTGCTCTAGGAAGGAGAACTTACCAGCTTACTTTTAGAATAGAGAACATTTGCTCCCTTTATCATGTGAAGATCTTCTTCTTGCCAATAGATTTATTTTAGACAGTAAAAGTTGGGAGAAGTCATCTAATTTGCAAAGAGATGGGGAAGCTGATGTACAGCACAAACACTGGCAGTGTGTAGACCATTAAAGATGGTCATGAGTCTTGTTTTACATCGTGGTGTGCTGTAGTGACAGCCGACTGACTCTCCTTCCTTATCTTTGAACTGGATGGTTTTTACCTGATTTCCCACCCAAAGGAAGCACCTCCTTGTAATAGTAAGGAGGCTGGTCGCAGGCTGAACTGTATTGCCCCTAACCAGAACCCCATTAGGGGTTGTAAATAGTAGTATAATGATGTCTCAGTCATTTGTTTTGATGTATCTGAGCTTTTAATAAATCAGCCTCAGCTTGCTTAATAGGAATCTGAGAGCAGAGCATGCTCCTGCCAGCAGCTGCTAGTAAATTATAAAGCATTCATCTGTTTTACAAGGGAATTAAATGTTTGTTCTATTTTAAAGGCTGTGACTAAATGAGGAGAGGGGGAGGGGTAAGGGATAGGAGAGGGAGTGGGCGTGGGAGAGGAGGAGAGGAGAGAGAGGACTTTGTGTGTCCATGTGTGTATGTGCATGTGCATAGCAGATTGTCTGATTGATTCCTTTGCCCTCTGAGGCTCAGGACTCCTAGGTTCCTGGGAGCACCTCTAGAGAGCCATGTGAGTTAGCCCCTAGGTAAACCTTGCTCTTGTCCTCTGTGCTCCCTGTTTCTCTCCAAAGGCAATAGTTACTGGATTACCATTTTCTTCCACTTCACAGGATCCTGTGAAATACACATCCCATTCCCCTACTCATCTCTTGATGCTCCCATCCCCCCAAAAAAACCTGTAGAAAAGAGTATATTAGATAAATCATATATCTAGCATGACTGATTTTCAATTGTGTGTAAACTTGAGTTAGGCTGTTTTATTTGATTTCCCTGTTTACACTGGAAGTGACTTTCCCTTCTCCTTTTAAACTCCATTGGCTTTAAGTAATCTTAAGGAAAAAGCATCATAGTAAAGATAAACACAAGAGCGGCAGGTAAGAAGGTTCCCAGTGCTGGTGGCCACTTACTTGGTAAGTTTTGACAAGTAGTGTAGACTTTTTAAATATACTTTTTTTAGTTTTTGTTTTAAATTCTGATACAATTGTACATTCACCAGAAATAGCTATTGTAGTTTCATTTGCATTGCTATGGTAACATATTGTAAGGAAAGCAGCTAGGGGAGGAAAGATTTATGTGTTTCACATTTCCAGACTGTAGTCCATCAGTGTGGGGAAGTCAAAGCAGCAGGTTGAAAAGGCAAATCCCAGCCATAGTCAACAGTAGAACAAAATGAGTCGTTAATGTGTGAGAAGTAAGAACGGAGGAGGAAACAAGAGACTTCTCACCAGTGCAGGTAGAACATCCTGCAGTGTTGTCCTCAGGAAGAACCATGGACCACTCTCTGCTTACAAGCAGAGGTAGTTAACAGTGAGGGAGCAGGAAAGGAGGCTGAACAATTTCATTGTTTTGGAGTGCAGTTGGTTTTTTCCCCGGGGCAGGCAGCAAGTCAGTGAAAGTTGTTAATGCGATCAGCACACATCTTTCCTAGCTGGTCCTTAGTTGGATCCATGGGAGGGGAAGGAAGGCAGGGATCTAGAGAAATATACTATGTTGGTTCTGGTTGGAATGGTCATACTCAACCAAAATGGAGTTTCTTCGGGAAATGACATGGTCCTGGCTAACAGTGTGTGCTTATTGCTCAGCTCACTTTTTTAGGTCTTAAAACAGTTGAGGATTAAAATCCAGAGATTGACCAACTGATTGCATTCTGGGTGGTTTGTCCCACCCCAATTAACTCAATTAAAAAAATCTTCTAATAGGCAGGTACATAGGCTAACCTAATCCGGCAACTCCACATGGAGCTATGGTCCCCATGTGATTCTGAGTTGTGTCTTGTTGGCAGTTATAAACAAGCATCACAAATGGTGTAAGGGAACTCAGAGTACCTTGAACTTAGAACAAAATTTATGTATGGTTTATTGTTGTTTTGTCACATGGGTGTGCCCATTCCTTCAGCCGAGCTGCAAGGCTCCCCATGATTTTTCTGGTGATACTTCTTACAGTACCTTTCTGTCAGCATCCTCACCAACTTAACTTACAGCAGCTGTCAATCTGCTTTTTGTAAGTAGAAGTGCTTACTTGTCCAGACATTAGATAAATCATCATTTTATAAGTGCAAATCATTTTATTACAAAATATTTATCAAGGGTAGCTTTTTATGGAGACCAACTAGAAGTATTTCTTAAAGTAGAGTTGATCTAGAAAAGCTACATAGAATATGGTGTCACTTAATGTTTTCTTTTAATATAGAAGAAAAATTAGCATAATCTACCAAAAACTCTATCAAAAAGTCTATCTTTTCTGATTTTTTAAATGCAGACAAGAATTATACATTTTTGGTTTTTTTAAATTATGGTTCTGTATATTCCTGGAGATTCAGTCATTCATTTTCAACTTTTAATCTTTTTATTCTTACTTTATTGAATGTACTGAGGTTTTTTTATTACTTGGAAAAATACTTAATGCAGAAAAAACTGTACAGTCTACTAAATGACATTCTTACTGATGATTAATCAGTCCACTTAGCCATCCCCACACTTTCTCCCCAAGTTAGACTCAAGTATGCTTTCTGTGAGTTTCATCTCCAGCTTGCTTTCTACTGTTCACCTTGAGACTGGTTTCATTAAGTGGCCCAAGAAGGCTTAAAGTTACTCTGTGACCAGGACATAAGCTAGAAATCTTCTGCCTCAGCTTCTCATTCGCTGGGATTATAGGCCTGTACAGCTGGGACAGATTGACTTGTCTTACTATTTAAGATTGAATGATACTGCACTGTGTATGTGAGGTATGCTTTATTTCTCCATTTCTTGATGAGACCACTGGGTGGAAGGCTAAACCCCACAGACCTTGTAGGATAGAGCTTCAGGGCTCGCTCTTGGTAGGTAGATAGGAAAGTTTTTAATCTGTGCTCAGGTTTGTCAGGTTTTATCCTCACAGCAGAAGGCTGAGGAAAGAAAGACATTGATTCTCTGGCTGGCTGGGCTTCTCTTGCACTCAGCCTTTTCTTGGCGTTCAGTACCCAGGTTGAAAGAGGGTTAGGATGCATCTGAGCCTTTATAGATGTTTTAGTGTGTTAGTCCTTTTTAAGACTTAGAGTAGACAGACACTGTAGCATTTTCTTGGAACTTCCATCTTGTTAAATTCAATTTTTCTTTCACTGAAGTATATGAATCATGAGGAAAACCCAGGAAACTCATCACTTTGTAGTTCTAAGTAATTGTGCATTCTCCCCCCTCTTCCCTCTCTCTCCCTCTCCTTCTCCCTCTCCCTCTCTCCCTTTTCTTTCCTCCCTCCCCCTTTTCCCTTTCCTCCCTCTTCCCTCCCTCTTTCCCTCCATCCCCCTCCTTTCTTCTCCCTCCCCCCCTTCCTGTATCCCACAGGTGTGGACAGTACTTGTGAAAGCCATAGCACAACGTTGGCTGTCATTTTTCAGGTGCCATTAACCTTGTATTCTTTTGATATTAAGTCTGTCCTTAGTTTGAAACCCTGTGTTCATGTATGTTGGCTGCTAAGTGAGTTTTGGGATTCCAAGTGCAGGCCACTATGCCTGGCTCTTTGATGTGGGTTCTGGGGATGGAATGTAGGTCCTCCTGCTTCTGAGGCAAGCCCTCATGGGTCAGTTGTATGTGTACAAGTGAGATATTCCATAGTTGTACTACAGACCATTTGTAACATATGAGTTATGGAAGCAGCTACCTATACCATAGTGTTGCCATGATGCTTAAGAGAACATCATAAACAAGTGACAACATGAGAGAAAAGTGAACTGAAAGAGGAGGAGATCTAGACAGATTGGATTTGGAAGCTACTTACTTAAGCAGCCTGTGGAAGCCAACTGGCTCTGGAGTGAGAATTTCATGCTGTGAGAGATTCATTCCTGAGTAAGAATTACAGGCCATGGGGCTGAAGAAATGGCCCAACACACACACACACACACACACACACACACACACACACACGGGGAGGGGGGGTGGAGACTTAGAGACATCAAGTCCCTTGCTCTTGTTGCTTAGCCAGAAAATGGTAGAATTGAGGTTTGAACTCTGCTCCTTTAGTTTAAATTGCCTTATCTAAACAATTCATGTCTGCATTCTCCCATGTTTGTCATCTAGATGAATCCTTAAGACCCTGCTTTTGGACGCTCAGGACTTAGTTAGAATTCCTGAGAATAAATGGATACGGTGGGGCCTTCTATTATCCCACCACTTAGCAGGCTGAGGCAGGAGGATTTCAAGGTTTTGGCTAGCCTTGGTTGCATAGCTAGTTTAAATTGTCTGTCTGTCTGTCTCTCTGTGTGTGTGTGCGCGCGCGCACACGCACCCCTACATGTGCCCATGCGGGTGTACAAATACATATCCTTCCTCAAAAAAGAAACATGCATTTTATTGACTTTTAAACTCAACAGAAAGCAGGAGATAATTGTCTATTCATTGTTACCTTCTTTTAGTAACATACTGTTTTTTACTTGTATTTGCATGTTTTCTTAACGCTCTTGCAGAACTCGCAATGTGGTCCATTCATGTGCTGTTAATTTTCTCAGTGTCTATTGGAGTTTCAGTTCTCAGTTTCTGACTGATTCAGTGATTATTTATTGAGCTACTACTGTGCAATAAACTTTGTTCCAGATGTGAGAGGCATTGGAGATAATGTGCTTCTTTGTTTCAGCTAGGGAGTGTTTTTAACTTTAGTTAAGTCACAGGTCTGTTTATGGGAGGCCACTTAGTTTTCTCAGCTTATGGATGACAGTCTGTTACAAAACCTAGTGGTGATAGTTTGGCTTAATCTTTAAGAAAATGATTGGCAATTTTTAAATTGCATATACATTGCTGTCTTGTTTTTTCCAATGCAAATAGAGATTTTACTGGCAAGTAATTTTGCTTCTCAAGTTCTTTATATTTGTGTGATAGAAAAAATATTTTATGAAAACAAACCCCAAACTAAATAATGATAAAAGAAATGTTATCGTTTATCAATTCGCAACATTATCTGTGGGCCTCATAGGCATGGTTTGTTGGAAATGAAGTTTCCATATATGGAAGTAAATAGCTTCAAGAGTAAGCCAAAAGTTAAAGTTTACAGTTTGGCCGAGTAGTATATGGATCTTGCTATTGTGAAATTGATAATGGAGAAATCTTTATAGTTCTGTTTGCCCAATCTACACAATTTTTAGATTATAACCCTGATCTCCTAGAGGTAAAATGAGTATAGTGATGAAGAAGTCTGGGTGGGCTTTTTCTTAAGGTTCTTCCTTTCCAAGACTTTGATATTTCCAACTTATAAGAGTAGGTAATTCATACACTACTATTCGTCCCTGTTCTAACTCTATGAATGTTCACATATTTGTCCACTTCATTTTTTAGCTTTCTAGACTTCAAATCTTTGTTATAATACACATAATAATGGATGAATTCCATTTGCAGCTAGTTTGAAAGGAAACAGAACTTCAGATCTCTGAAGACCCTGACTTTTTCTACTCTTGAGAGAACTTACTAAGCCCCTGCTTCAGGTCACGAAGGGCAGCAAGTTTTAAGGACCTTGGGTTGGCTAGATTCACTATGGGATGAGTTTCATTCTTAGAAAAGTTAACACTGTTGATTGAGACATCGTCACCTTGCCTGAGGCTTTCCCACAGGGCTCTTCAGAGTGGGTGGAATAAATCAGATTTGCCTGTTTCCTGGATTACTCTAGCTGTTCTTCACTGTTTAGATCTTAGTTGATTCCTTTTCTTATTGCTTCTGTTGAAGTGATCCATAGTACTCATAGTACTGAGTACTCTTCAGACTCAGGCCATGTTCCACAGATTGTTTAGGATCACCTTGTCCACCAGCATCAAAGGCTCATCTGGGGAAGTCCACCCTACCTCCTAGATTTTGACAGGGAGAAGAGGTAGGATCTCCTGTAGCAGATGATGGATTTGAACTTCTGATCTTCCTGCCTATCTCCTTAGTGCTGAGATTACAGATGTGCTCCAGCCAGTTTTGTGCAGTATTGAGGATGAAATCCCAGGTGTTGTGAATACTAGGGCAAGCACTCTTCTAACTGAGCTACCCCTGTAGCTCCTGAACTGGCATTTTCATAACGTGCTTCATGCTTTCAGTCTTCTGATTTCAGCTGATAGGTGTATGCTTTTCCTCCTCCTCCCTTCTCTTCTCTCCCCTCCCTCTTAGCCCTCTCTGTCCCCTTTTCCCTCTTCCTCCCCCTCCCTCTGCCTCTCCTCTTCTCCTTTACCTTCTTCTCCCTCTTCTTTCCCTCCCTCCCCCCTTCCCCCTTCCCTCTCCCTCTCCTTTAAAAAAAGACAGGGTTTTGATATATAGTTCTCCTTCAGCTGAAGCCTAGAGCTTGCCCTTTGGAACACTCTGACCCTTATACTCACAAAGCTCTGCCTCCCCCTGCTTCCCAGACAATGAGATTAAAGGCGTCCCTTACCAGAGTCCTTCTCTGTATTCTCTCTCTGATCAGACATTCCCTTTTTGGCAATATGAAAAGGAGATTTTTCAAACCCTTAAGATTTCAGCTTTAATTGGCCCTCACCCCCTGTCTTTCTCAGCTCGTTACAGATTTTAGCCTGATGCATTAACTTCTTGCCTGGCTTTGGACAAGACACTTAAGTGCTTTTATTCTCAATTTTCTCAGTTGTATAACAGGTCATGTCAAAGCTACTTAAATAGAAAATCAATGAAATAATGTGCATGAGAGTGCTTTGTGAACAATAAGATTATCTAAATATTATCCTTCATTGTTGGTGCAACCCTGTTTCCTTACTTAGGCAAGCCTACTGAATGTGTGTCTGGAGTCTGGGGTGTTTCTCCCTTTGAGTTGGCATTTTAGGACATTTGTATGCAGTGAGCATGGTCTCACAAGCATCTGAAACACAATACACACACACACACACACAAAGATAAAATAAATTAAAACAACAACAAAACAAACAAGGAAGAGTGGCATATTATAAATGAGATAGCTGATTGCGTTTGTTGTTCCGATAGCCTGGTTTTTAGTTACCTGTTTTCATAATGATGTATACCTTAAGGCTTTGGTGACAGAACAGAGTTTTGAGGTGTTGATTTTATTATCTTGCATCATCCCCAGGTGTCGGGTTCAATTTTGCTGCCCAACGTTCTTTGAGATCATGCAAAAATAGAAATTTTCTTCTTACTGTAGGGCAGATTATAATTGTTTTCATTTATTACTCTGAAGAAAGTATTATGATGATGCATGTTTAAAATGTTTATTTGCTACCCCACAGATACAGGTGATACTTTTATTATACAAAATTCATGTAGGAGCTCAAATTGATGATTGTAAGTTAGATGTAGATATAGTATATCTCACACCAGTGATGCGAGGGTGTGTTGTTTCTCAATCTGTATTGATTTTGATCCACTGGGCGATGAATAGCACATATGTGCTGTCACTATAATCACTTGCCTAGGAGAGATATAAGCAGTGTCTGCCCCCTCTTCTCAAAGTACACGTGATAAACCAACTTATTCCACAGAAGTTCACCCTAGGGAACCAGTGAGTTTATCAGGCTTACTTACAAAGCATGGGTAGGGACTACCCTAAAACAGCCTCATGAGAAAATCTTCACCCACCATAGATGATGGCTTCTCCATAGCTGCACCCTTCAGTCTTGTCCAACCTATATACTCTAGTCCCTTTGCTTGACCCCTCAACCACATGTGATTAGGGCAAAACCACATACAAATGGATGGAAGGAGTGGCAGGAATATAAGGTGAATATTCACTGACATGCACACTCCCTTCTTTCTTCTATGAGAATTCCTTTAGTCTATAGAACTGGTATTAGTGGACTCTTCTATGTAGTCATAATTAATATCATGAAGGTCATGGCTGTTTGTCTACAAGAATAGTGCTGTACAGCAGTGTTAAGGGATCTTGCTTTTTGAAGCTCGGATTAAGGGGTCATTAGGCCACTAAGTAGAACAAGCTTAGTAGTAGAACTTTTGCCTGGCTCTTATCTTCTGTACACTGCCTTGTGGACAAGCTGATGGTGCTTTAGGCTTCATCATTGCTTCTGTGAGCACAGGTGATAGAGGTGTGGGTTCAGATAACCCATGCTCCAAGTAGCCACTCAGAGATACACCTTTCAGTCACAAGGACATAATGTATGATGACATCAGTTATTGCTTACCATTTTGTCTATGGAAATTAGTCAGGTTGCCTCTCTTGTATGTGAAACATGGTAGCAGAAGTCATAACTGTTTCTGTCCAGACAGTATCTCAGATGGCAGAAGCTTGGGGTAAGTGTCCAGCAAGACATTGTTGATCATAGTCTGCTTTTTAAGTTCTAAGTTAATTGAGAGCTAAGCCTTACCTATGTAGAGTATTGATACAGTTCTTTCTTTCCTTCCTTAACCCTGAGAGGTTATTCTGGGTCTCTCCCGGACTTGTGAAAGTCCACAATATGTCCGAGTCCAAGATTCTCCTTCCCTGAGCTTCTTGAGGGCGAGAAAAGGACAGTGGGGGCTTCCTTCTTCTTCTCATCCTTCTCCTGTTGTGTCCTGACTAGGTGTGGTCAAAAAGGATGAGGCTGGCACATGAGGTAGCCTTGGCAAAGAGGGGAGGAAGTGAAGCTACCTAGAGGTCCAGCCCTGAAATAAAGCCAGCAGAATGTGTCACCAGCCTAACTTTACTCTTTACTGTCAAGAGGACTTGAACTAGTTGTCCAGTGGAAGTCTTATGTGGCCAGAGATGGAGTCTTGAGTTCATTCTTTTGGTTCCACGGTGCCCTGTATAGAACTGGGTGACACATTGGTGATCTTCTTTTCCTTTTCCTTAACTTCCTGAGAATCACTGCAGCTGTCCAATAAATAGGACAAGTAGGCAGGCAGGACCCATGCTTATAGCATCTTCATCATTTCCAATGGGATGCTAACGGGAGCAGAGGACATTGTCAGGACAGTCATCATCAATGGTATAAATGAAGCAAGAATTTTAACTGGAAAGTAAAATGTGACAGGACTAGAGAGATGGCTCAGCAGGTAAGAGTGGATATTGCTCTTGCAGAAAAAAGACTCTACTTTGATTCCTAGTGCCTACTTTGGATTGTTTAATTCAGGTCATTTTTTCCCCCTGTGATGATTTTAGTTCCTGTAGTGTTTAATTGCCCATAGTTCCAACTCCAAGAGACCCAGTGCATATGGCTTCCATATGCATAGCACTCGTGTGTGTTCACACATACACACACACACACACGCACGCACACACACACGCACACTCACACACACACACGTGCACACACATACACGCACACGCACGCGCACACACGCACGCACACACACACCGAAATCAAATCTTAAGTGTGTGTACACACGTGGGTGTTTTGCTTGCATGTCTGCATGTTAACATGTATATGTCTGGTGTGTGGATTTTGGATATCCTGAAACTGGAGTTACTGGTAATTATGAGCTTTTGTTTGGGCTCTTGGAATTGAACCCTGGTCCTGTGGAAGGACAGCCAGTGCTCTTAAATCCTGAGCCATGTCTCCAGCTCCAGATTGTCTTTCTTTCTTAAATGTGAGGATATCATGCTTTCAGATGAAGCAGAGGGAGTTTAAAAGTATCCTAGTGGGAAATCCCTGTTTTAGAAATCTTTAAGAATTGTTTAATAAAAATAGAAATAAGCTGTTCGCAGACATGGAAAGACAAGGTGTGCAAGAGCTTTCTGTTTTGGTCCTATTAATCTTTATTTTTAAACCGAAAACAGGGTGTTAGCTGCCATGTGTCTTGTTCCCTCTCTCCCTCCCTTCCTCCCTTTTTCCTTTCCTTCCCCCATCTCCTGTTTCTGCCTCTCCTTCCCCCATCTTTTGCTCCTTCCTCTGTCTCTCCCTCATGATAAGGACAGAGTATGAAATTGAGGTTTAGAAATTCCTCCTCTGCACTTTCTTAAAGAATATAGCTAAAACTAAGAGAAAAGCTTTTACTTAGGAACACTGTTTCCTACCATCATCCAGATCACACTAGAGTTCTTTCATCATAGTTTCCAGCACTGCCAGTCCCAACTAGCATAGAAATCACAATTTACTAAGAAGCCATGGCACTTCCTTTCTTCTCAAGGAGCAGCCTATCTGTCATTGGACCTGTTCCCTATCTTCCCCTTCTTCAAATTTCATTCTAAAATGCCCCTGCAACATAGGACACGTGTTGCTTAGTTAGCCACTCTCTTCCCTTACCCCTAGCCCTGTAACCCAGCAGACTGTGGGATGTCTTTATAGGAAGGTTCCTATTTAAGTATGCGAGTACCTTTGATGTACTCAACTTCACAGGGTGTCTCCCTCATGGGATCCTGAGGGGCCTGCTTCTTGCAATGTTAACTACTTTAGGCAAACGCATATTTAGATCACATGATAATTGCCAAGCTATTAATTATTCATAGGCTACTTTTTCCTCAGAAAGAGGTGCAGATGTCTGATTTTCATGATTTTATTACATCAAAGTCTCACATCTTGTTGTCATGGGCATGGTACTTAAACTTTGGAGGTATACTTATTGAAAATGTTACATAACACCTAGAGCAAAAGCCTACCTCAGAGGCATAAGCTTCACAAAGAGGAAAATAGTTGAGTCACAGGCTGAAGATGTTAAGCAGATTTTTAAATGCAAAGCTTCAAGTTACTGAAAAAGCATGATTCAGTATGTCCTTTCCTTTGATTTTTGGGAGGGAGTGGTAAGTAATGCCTCTCCTACCCCCTCAGGGTTTCATTGTACTCTGAAAGCAAGGCTCGAAGGACCAATAAATGGATTTTGACTGTCCCCTGGTTCAGGGGTTAATATTGAATTACAGTAATGTGCTGGTTAGTAGCTGGGAAAACAGGGAGGATGCTGTGTGCTCTTTTTAGAAGGACATGGTTCCCTTGTCTGGGGGCTGCCACTTTGAAAAATGCTCACAGTGTAGCATCTTGCAGCTGTAAAGGTTAAATACAAAATTCCAGCACCACCCCTGTGCTTTTGTATTCTCCTTAATGTCAGCAGATAAAGGATTACTGAAAAAAGGGCCAGAAGTAGATAAGAGCCTTGTAGGTTGTAGTTGAACAATTGAAACTTTCTCTGCATAGTAAAAAACCAGTGGCACATTGAAAGTTTGTTAATTGTCAGAGAAAAGTACTAAAGATTGTTTTGTTTTGCCTAATGAATTACCTTATCTTGAGTAGAATGTTACTTCAGAGAAATGGTTATTTCTTAGTATCCCTGAAGCTTTCTTTAGAATCTCCTCGAATGCCTTATGTTTTGTGATGGTTTCCTCACATTCTGGGATAAGATGAGGTGTAGGTAGTCAACCTGGCTAATTTTGCGATTTTTTTTTTTTTTTCTGTTCAAATATATGAAGGGATAATGTGTGTGGATTCTAAGGATGGAGCTGGAGTGTTCTGGTCTTCTCTGTAGGTTGAGGTTCTGCGTCTTCAAGTCACAGACTTTATAACTAAGGTGTTAGTCTCACTGTGTGGTTCTCAGACTTTATAACTGAGGTGT